>JZKD02S1387057.1:543955-558833 GCA_000966675.3 Picea glauca
TCCACCATTATCGCTCCTTATAGCCTTCACTTGCTTCCCCGACTCTTTCTCCACCAATGCTTTAAACTCACAGAACTTTGAGAATGTTTGATCCTTCTTCTGCATGAAGAATATCTAGCATTTGCGAGAAAATTCATCAACAAAAATAACATAATACCTGTGTTTTGTTGTTGAAGCAACCGAGAATGGTCCACACACATCCATGTGAATTCTCTCCAGGATCATCGAAGAACGGTTCTCCTTTTCATGAAAGGTGGACTTTACATACTTCCCCAGGGTGCACCCCTTGCACTGATCTAACTGAGCAAGTGTTCCCCTTGGAAGTCTAGTAGATATTTCCTGCATGATATTCAAGGCTCCATGATGAATATGGCCTAATCTCCTGTGCCATAATTTTCCCTCATCCTGGCTCACCACTGTTTCTTCCTTGCCTATCATGGCACCGCAGCCATCTACCTGCAACATGTAGAGATTCTTAACTCGAATCCCTATCTTCTTGACTTGACTTGTTTCTTTATGTCGCAGGTAGGCTATACCACTGCTAAAAACAACATCATAGCCTCTGTCCTCCAACATTGCGAATGAGACCAAGTTTTTCTTCAGACCTGAAACATGTATAACATTTTTCAATTGAAATGGTTTACCTAACTCCCTCTGAAAGATAATGGTACCAATACCAGTCGCACTGTATCATCCATCGTTGTCCATCTCTATATGCATTATGAGATCTTTCTCCTCCAAGTCAATGAAAGACTCTCTATCTCCCGTCATGTGGAAGGAAGCGCCACTATCCAAATACCACACCAATCCCGATGCACTTGAAGCCATGCATGCAATCAAAGCGAAGTCAAAGTCAAATTGTGAGACAAGAGCCTCACCAGTTGTAGCTCCAGCAACCGTCTTGTTCTTCTTCTTCTGCGGATAGTTAGTAGCGAGATGCCCACATTCATGACAGTGAAAACACTTCACTTTGGACAAATCCAGCTTCTTAACTTTAGACTCGGAATTTGATTGGAATTTCTTCCCTTTCCCTTTCCTAGCCTTGGCAGTCAAAGCACAATCCTCTTCATCATCACGCTTTGATGAATATCCATCTCTGGTATTCTTCATGAGCTCCTCTTGCACCAGATATGACCATAGTCATTCCCAATCTGACAATTTTTCTCTTCCATTAACAGAGTCTTGATAACTGTCCCAACTCTTGGGAAGCCCTAGGAGCACCAAGATCACCAAATCATCAGCAGCAATTGTTATTCCCACACTTCCAAGCTCATCCCGACATTGGACAAACTTCGTGAGATATTTTGGAATGGTGTCGCCTTTCTCCATCTTTATCTTCCTGAGTTTATCTTTGAGTGCCAATTTCCTATGGTTGCTACTAGTTTGGAACATATCTGTCAAAACCTTCCACATTGCATATGGTGTGGTTTTCCCATGGAGACTTGAGACAATGTGGTCTTGTACTCCCTCCAACAGAATCCTCCTCACCTTTGCTACTTTCTTTAGTCATGCATCAAGATTTGCAATATCTGTCGCATCCGGCTTAGGAACATCTACGCCAATGTAACCCTTCAAGCCATTGTCTTCGAGTACTGCTTCCATTCTGTCCTTCCAAGAAATGTAGTTAGAGATGCCCTCGAGTGCATACTCCAACCTCAATCCATTGAAAGACATTTCGATCTTGAATCAGTTGTCGCACCAAGAAAATATTGCAAATTCGAATGTTATCCAACCACCAAAACTCAACCCCTGCAATCCCTCTTCCTTGGGAGGTTCACACCCCTCCTGAGAGTAGCCTGAGGGAAGTTCACACCCTACCTATGTGTAGCCTGCAAACTTGCATGGGAAGTTCACACCCTTCTCCACTGTAGGGTGAGGGGGGTTCACACCCTGCTCCACTGTAGGGTGAGGGGGGTTCACACCCTGCCTGTGTATTTTCCTGCGAACTTTCTTGGGAAGTTCACACTGTAATCCACTGTAGGGTGAGGGAAGTTTGCAACCTGCTAGTGTATTTGCCTACGAGAATGCCAATGAAGTTCGCACCCTGCCTTTGTCTAGGGTGAGAGAATTACTGTTCTTGAAAACACTAGAAGTTTTCAGTACTAGAGTTCGCACCCTGCTAGATACGGGACCTATGAGAATGCAATTACGTTTGCACCTCACTTCCATGACTCTGTGGCCTCCGTGGCTCTGATACCATGTAGAAATTTCTATACAAATTAATGTATTCCTGCGATTCTCCTGATCTAACAATTTCCGCCACTTGTTAAATACATAATCGCTTCTACTATTATTCTTGCGGAAGCAATTAAACCACGATCACAACCACAATGCACAAAGTGAAATATCAATAACACACAACACAGAAGTTTTACCGGGAAAGTGTAAAGATAAAAACCCCACTATCATATATTGTGTATATCATGAATCATGAAACAATCTCATACAAAAATCTAATCCAAGATCTCTCAGTACAATACAATCGTCTCACACTGTCATACACAAATTAGCAAATACATGCGCCAATTCCTGTGTCCAGACAGCCTGCCTCCTCTGCACAAACTTTGCAATCTGAATTCTCACAATGAATCAAATGAATCATTACAATTACTTAGTTTGCACATGCTCATAAGCATATCCACTGCATGTGTGAACAAATCACAACTGATATCCAACTGTCCCTTTCACCTGTTATATCAACTAGATCTCCAATGGATTTGCATGCATGTAGTTAACCGTGATGAATCTTCAGTTGCATGTGAGTTAACTGATTAACTGAACTCTCACTATTGCATGTTTAGTTACAACTAGCACAACTGATCTTAACTCACTTAACTACACTTATAATTCTGTTAAAAATCCAAATCACTCAGTTATGAATGAAATAATAGATTAATATTTATTGTCTAACTTAATTAAGGGAAAAATAAAATAGACACATATTTCTTATTGACTTTTCAACATCTAGCTCAACAACCTATTTAGTACATAAGAAATTTGGCATCAAAGTAACACAACTCACCATCCTATATGCTCAATTACAACTGGGGTCAACCTGGGTTATTACATTACCCTCCCCCTTATGTATGCACTATCCTCAGTTCATCAATACAATGTTCTTTCCAAAATTCTTCAAAAATATCCATGCCTTGACACTATTACATTGTTCCCTTTTTTTGACGATTTACCAATGCATGTTCATTGCCACATTGTCCCAAGTACAATGAACGCAACTATCCATTTTTTGTCACGTTTACTTCATCACAATTACGACCTTCAAGTATTCATTACAAGACCGACGAACTTACTCGTCGTAATTTTGACCAACGTTCCCCACTCTATTTCACCCACTCCCATCACTTGGTCATTGCTTGTTCATCGATATTTCTATGAACAAGTGAGAATTTCTCAAAAAAATAGTGACAAACCCGTGACAAATAGGTAGCAAACCTCCCATGAAATTTTGACAAACTTGTGACAAAGCAATGATGAGGCTACTATATCTCCGACGTTTTTTCTGTATGACCTGTTCATCAGAATATCTATGAACTTATTCGTCGATATTCCAACAAATTTATATAATTTAAATATATATATATATAGAAATGATTACCTCGGTAGTTTTTCAAAATAAATACATTAAATTATTTCCAATTGGAACTATAAAAACTCCATTTTGTGCCAGTTCACTAAATAAAGAGGCTACAAGGCTTCTATAGGGGAAAATAAATCATATCCTTTGGTACATTTTTCAAGGAATTAATCATGATATACAACATATAAAAGTTAACAAGTTCCATGCCTTCCAATTCAATATTTATCTTATAAATCATACATGACATAGGCCTAGTACCTAGCTTCAGTAGTGTACTCGTCTTTTCCTCCTAACTGTCTAACCCCACTTTTATCTCATAGTAAATAGGAAATCTAAAATATTATCTCATCTATCCCCAATAATTATCCACCATCCAATGGCATTTACCTACCCCATACTTCTATCCTCTCTCACACCAACTACATCATATAAGCTACTTAGTTTTACAAAATCTTAAATCCACTACCAAATTATTCTTTATCAAGCCTATAAATATTTAACATCACAACAAAAAAAAATTAACTCAATATCATATACAAATACATGCCATAAATAAGATGATCTGCTGGAAACATATGAAGGGGATGCTAAGTCCTTATGGTACAAATTCCTTTTCATAAAGTGAGAGCAAGAACCTCATTGGAAATTTCACATCGGGTTCATGGAGGCACACCAGGCAATCCTTGCATCATCAAGGGTAAATAAGGTTTGTCTCACAGAGTTGTATAGTAATGCATTTTATCCTAAAATGTCTTATTTTTTGAGGATAATTACATATGCGACACCAATAGTAAAATTTTGAAGGATAAGTTATTGATATAATGTCTATTAGACAACCAAACATAGTTGAGGTATGTGAATCATTTCCTTGGTTAATGAACAATCATATGCACTCATCAAAAGGGTAGATTTATCACATCATAAGTAACATTTTCATGATGTAAAAAGTGCATAAATTTTCTAGCCAATAATCGCCTCCTCTCTTTCCCTGTTTTTCTATAAAAAAAATCAGCAAGGGGATGTATTTTTGGGGGTGCGATATGTTTCAGAAAACATCATTTTCAAGATGTGATTTATTGCATAAATTTTCAGACTCCCCAAAGAGGGCCTCAAACCCTAAGTTATGAGATGTAATTTTTTTCCTAAGATCTTATGCGTTGCCTCATTCTTCATATTCATATTTGATTGGTTGTAGTCAAGAAGGTGATCCAGATTATTTTCGGCACAAAATGAGAGCGAAGATATAATAAATAAATGCACAGAGATATCACGTATATCCAATAATATAACAGAAATATATCAGAGATGAAACCATAAACACAAAGATAAAGTAATACACGATTTCTATTAATGAAAGAAATGTACAGAGATTGTAAAAATACAGAGTGAAAGACTCGCTAGAATGGTGGCAGCTTATCTCTGAGAAGAGATATGACGGATACTCGCATTCGCAAGAAGATGATTACAATGAGGCTTTGAAGGCCTTTTTACAATAAATAGGAATGCCAAAAACCCTAGATATCCAAAAACCTAACCCTGGGAGATGAAGCGCCAAAAGTGATGTGGGCCCTGTTTGGGTAAGTTAGTACATCAACTTCCCGGGGTCGTAACTTTTGCATACGATCTCCGTTTTAGGCGTATGATAGCTCGTTGGAAAGGTATCGTCAAGGAGATTAATTTTGGGGGCTCAATAATGCATTTGGATATCATTGAGAACCTCGATCTCAAAAAACCTTCATTTAGGCCCTCAAAATGGCCCCGAAAGTTAAAACCTGCTAAAAATAGTAAATTGCCAAAATTTCCAGAAAACTGTTTTGAGCCAATCGGAAAAGATGGGTGGCCACCGATATTTTTTTTGGTACTTCCTTAACCATTTTTTCTTGAGGGTACGAGGGATGGCTTACATTAAGAACACATGTTGGAGCATCTAGGAGATTTAGAGTATAATGATGGGCTTCACAGGAAGGATGAGTTGTTCTATGCATATATCATAAATGATGATATTATTGGTCCTATCCAACATTGGATAGAAAAATATTGTAGTGGTATATTCCAATATTGGCATGATCCTAGTGTTTTTTTCCATGTGTAGGAGCTTAGTTACAATTATAGCCAAGAAATGATGGAGATTCCAACATATGTGTACATGATGTTTGGCATATCTTTGATTTTATTTGTGACCAAACACAAGGGAATATATTATATTCTTGATGAGATGATGCATTGGTTGTTTGATTTCACCTAGCACATGCATATTTTCTTCCTGATGTAGAGTAGGGTAGGAAGAATAAGCTTGATATTGTGAACATTAGGTTTTGATTTGTGTTTCCATTTGGCATCTTGGTTTGTGCCTTATTTGAAGAGTCTCTTGAGAGTTAATTAGTTAGAATTGAATTCTCTCAAGTCATCATTGTAATATAAAATATGAAGCAATAAACTTCTTGGTTGATGTTTGCAAATAAAAATTGCTCAAATATGTATATGCAATGCATGGTAATGAGCCTTGTTATACCTCATATTGTATGAGGCTCCACATTGTGATTTTCATCACATTGATGAAGATTTGTTGTTTGTACTCTTATTCTTTGATGGAGATTTTTTGATGAAGATTAGTTAGAAATGAATGCTTTCAAGTCTTCTTTGTAATAAATATGAAGCAATAAATTCCTTGGTTGATGTTTGCAAAGAAAAATTGCTCAAATCTATATATGTAAAGCATGATAATGAGCCTTGTTACACCTCATATTGTATGAGGCTCCACATTGTGATTTTCATCACATTGATGGAGATTTTTTGCTAGTACTCTTGAAGCTCCTTCTCTTCTTGGCATCAGATCATTAGATGGAGGTCTTTGGCTGGGGGAGTATCACTTCTCCTTGGTTGGATGATTGTGCTTAATGGTTTGATGGTCCTCTCACATGTGATTTTCTTATTGATTATCCACTGGTTTCATATTTGATTATTGTGGGGAATTCTATCTCATTATGGTATGATATATATGCCTATATTGGATATGGATGATCGTTCTATCCCCCCAAGGGGTTTGATTATGGTAGTAGGAGGTACATGTTTCATGTTGTTGTTGGTGTCACTAGGATGGGGTGTTATACACGGTCCTCATGTGTTGGATGTTTCAAGGGGGACACACATGATGATTGGATGAGTTATCACTTTTTTATGTCCCTTTTTGTTATGATGTTTATATGGTGGGATGATTTATTTTTCCTTTGTGAGATTTTCCTAGCTGATGTAGCTTAATGATGTAACATTTGCTATACATCACCTAGGGGGAAATGTGTTTGATGATTTTAGTACCCTCATTGATGTGTTATTTCCTAAGTTCGAGTTAGAGGAGGGGGGTACTAAATGTGATTTGATGGTGATATAACCTTTTCCTAAGGTTGGATGATGATTTTTTATGTAATAATCCCTTGGTGGTGGTACACCTTAGGTTCAATTTTTATGTTTTGTTGTTATCATGGTGGGGTTTTGAAAAGGAGAACATATTTTGTTTAAATGGTACAACACTTTATTAGAGTGAACCCCTCATCGGCACACATGTTCATGGTGGTTTAATCAGTGGGTGACTATTGGAGGGGGACTATAGTTTTATTTCAACATTAACCTTTGTGCACACATGTCGAGGTTGATTTAACTATTCAATGGTTAGATTAATCTAATTTATCCAGATTAAGTTTAATATCTTGGGCACCCTACTTCATCGGCTTTTTGTTCACACTTTAAGGGGTTAGCACGTTGGAGTTGGTTGAGGATTTCTAGTGGCACACCCCCCCTTCTTGAGTACAATTTCCAAGGCATGCAATATTTTATTTGTATCTTGGAGAGGTTGGCACACTTCTCTTGGGTTGATTGTACATCGTTATGATATGGAATGTGGAGGAGTATTTTATTGACGCGTTCCAACCACCTTGGTACATTCTCTTAGGGCACACTTCATTGGATATTATTTAATTATTTATTGGGTGGTTGAGGCACACTTTTCTAGGGAGCACCTCTCCTAGGTTCTCTCTCATCTTTATTGCATGGTTATTTTAGCCACACTTATTATATTTTCACCTTCATTGGAGCGCTCCCTCACCTCTTTGATTTGTTACATATATTTATTGGAGGTAGTTATGGAGGGATTTTATTGGGAGGTGTGTGGAATACTTGGAGGGCCATATGAGTGTCTTTTGCATGCATTTACTTGTTCTTGTTACTATTTTTGAGAATATCCTTGAAGGGAGCACTTGTGGAGACACTTCTTGTTATTCTTGGAGATATATATTTTATTATTCCATCAATTTTTGGCATGGTCAAAACCCTAATTCACCCTTATCTCATTGGATTTGTTTTTTTGGAGATGATCCCCTTGCTATTTTGGGGTTTTGAATACTTCATTTCTTGTGGAGAGCTCCATATACTTGGAATCTTGCACATTCGTCCATGGATTTGGTTTTCTTGGGATTCACACATGTGGATTGGTTGCATGGATCTCATGGAACTCTTGCTATTTTTGGATGAGGTTGTTGTGGAGCATTATTTTGGGAGGATTCATATATTTTTTATTCTCTCATGCATCTTGGAAGGCGCATTTAATGAGTTCTCTTAGGTGGACCTTGGAGCACATCCTCCAATGTGGAGACTTATTTTATTACATCTTGCATGCGTGCATTATTGAAGGGTGCATTCCATGTGGATATGTGATATCCTGAATGGATGCAACTAGGATATTATGGTTTATTGTACAAATTATGGCGTCTGGGTGTTTTATTTTTGTTGAAAAAATTATACTCATATTCTTTATGCAAATTTTGATGGCTAACTTTTACAAACAATTTTCTTGCAATGCATATTACATTTAAACCAAATACACAAATGGAAGAGATAACATTGGCATTATTTATTATGAGTGGGACCTAGAAATAGTAAATAATCTAATGGTTTCTATAGCGGTTGCAATAAACACTACAAAACTCAAACAAAAAACCTGAAAACTGAAGCCAATGAATCCTCAAGTTGTTACCACTACTAGAGATGATTTTGATGATCTTTTTCTTGAGAAAAGAAATCCCATCCATTCACTAGTTCCACATGGATGTGAGTACCATGGATGGTTTAAATAAGGATTCTCTTGTGATATTAACAAAATATTTAAAACAACACAAAAGTACAAAATTTTGGAGTGAAAACTCTAATCTAAGTAATCATAATACCAAACATTGATATTTTCTCAAGAAAAAATACAGAGGGTCTATAAGAAGGTACCTCTTGTGTAATAAATGTCCATTTTTATTCTTTAAGTAGTTGATGAGTATATGATGAAAAATCCTTCTCAATGTCTTCCCAATCCATTAGTTTCCCATCCAAGTATATAATTAATAAACATTTTTATTTCTCTTGAACAGATGGTGAAGACAACATCATTCTTTAGAACTAAATATGCTTAATAGAATAATGAAAATTAACATAAGATGAGGTCCAAGCAATTTTTCAAGTATAAGTGCATACTAATACTGTGACCACGAAAAAGGAGCACAAGAACTCTGTAAGAATTGTTGTAAACGATATCGAAAGTGTAGAGGTGGGGCTCATTATCAAGAATCTAAAACTGAAACATAAAAACAATTAGCCAACTAAAACCATTGGAACAATTTATATAAAAAAATATAAACTTTGTTCTAGTCATGATTTGAAACAAAATTCAACAATGTTTTTGTTTCCTTTGGAAAAAGGTGTTTCTCAAATTATTGTTTAAATCCGAGTAATAAACAATGGATGTGTTATTCAACCCATTCTAGGGAAAACATTTTGAATGAGAAATTAATTCGAGGTTGATAAAATCATGATCATTACTGAATTAAATCACCTTCAAGAATTATCAACCCATATTTTAGTTGGCATATTAGATTCAATAGTTGATATTTCCCTTGGGATCGAGGAAAAGTTCCCAATATCAAATAGTTAAAAATATTTCTCATATCTAGAATAATTGAGGTTCAAGTTTGACAAAGAAAATCAATTTAAATTTTGCATTTTGAATGGGGTTTAGGAAGAAAAAATTTCTCATACCTACAAGGTCTTGGGATATAAGATTATTTTGGATGTATTGTTGAGGATGATCATGGATAGTTGGTCTTTCACTTGACAATTATTAGTAAAAAGGATATTTGGAGAGTGAAAATAATTTTATTAGTCTTAAAAGTAAGGAAGGGTCTTCTATATTACGATTGTGTAGAGGGATGATTTATAGTTGAGAATATGGGTTAGGATATGGAGATGAATTGGAAAATGAAATGACATTTTCCTCCAAATACAAGGTGGTAGAGGTGGCTTGGAATGGTAAGAACCTATAATATGTAGCAGCATAGTTTGCATTTTTATGATAGTGGCACTGATTGGGGGGAGGGGAGGGTGTGAGAGGATGAAAAGTTAGAAACATTGGTGTTAGAAGGATGTGCAAAGGGAGGGTAAGAAAAATGAGGGTTTTGGGAAAGGATAGGGATATGGTTATGGGGAAAGGGGAAGCAAGGGTGAGTTTCTAGATTGCGTTCAATACCAAGGGCACAAACCCAACTCCCTAATTACACTTTAAGGGATGGGATATTAAATTTTCATTTTTCCTCGACCACCTCAAATCCTCTTCAAAAGGATACCATCACCTTTTTCTTGTCAAGATCTTTCCATTGACTATAAATTTGTCTAAATTTGAGATCTGGATCAAAAGATATGGCCTCTTAAGGTTTCTAAGTCTTTTTCCATAATAATTTCGCGTGGCTCCATGTCACCCTCTAATGTAGATGTGGTTGTTGACATGGCACCTACCACCTATTCTTCTGGTCTCTCGGCCTATCGGGTCCCGAGACCTCAGCCAATTTTCCAAATTCTTATACGCCCAAATGCCCCATTTGACATGATCTGGCGCTCAAGGTACGTGGTCTTGTCATAAGGTGCCACTTGTCCTTTGGGCATAGTTTAGGTGATTTCATTCGACATCCCACCGAGTTATGGACCATCGACCCACTAGAAGTTCCTTCATAAACCTCATCCCTAGACTATTGATCTGGTATGAGATGGTGCCCTGAACACATGTCCTATCATGTGCCACCAACCAAAATTCACCATATCGCAACACTTAACCACCGGATGTCATATTATTGGCCCATTGAAGCAAGATCGTGTCCATTATAAAATCAAGGCCTGATCTAGTGGCCAAACTACCCCTCTGACGCATGGCATTGCCACGATATGTCGCACAACACCCCCTCATGGAAACATTACCAACTAAAACATGGCCTCCTAACTTGGAGTGAACGCCACCATAGGGTGCTTGGCTCACCCATTCATGCGCTGACACCTGTCCATAGGCGATTGGTTGTGCGACTTCCTATGACGTCACACTAGATCACCAAGATATCAGACTTCCCAAGACATCTAGGTTACAAAAATACCCATTGGTCTGAGGGATGATTGACTCCCATTGACTCAGATCAATGGTGGAGGTTTATCCTCCGTAGATCCGATGGTCAGGATCCAACAACATTACCCCAAGGGTATTCGTCCACTGTCGGACCCACATTTGACTCATCAATGAATTCCCTTACTTCCATGTGGTATGACACATGGTGAGACACATGGAATCAAGTGTGGAATGGCACATGGTAGTCATACTTCTTGACATGTGGCACTCATTTCCCCCACAGATCCCTATCCAATTCGGCCAAATCCACGTGACACATGGCACCACCATGGGGTGACATCTAGCCTTCCTTCATCATGACATGTAGACCAATTGTCGTGTGCCATGTCACCAATGGGAACCAGATTTCGGACCTTACCTGTGGTGGTAACTTGGAAATATCCCGGTGTCGGGGATCACAAGGAGATTAGTTAATAATAATCATGTAATTACAAGATCGTAATCAAGTTCTTCATGGGGTTACGACCTTACGAGATATACATCTAGGATTTGATCTGGTCCCGCAGATCCACGGTGGATATCCTCTCGCCCTTTGGATATCGACCTATTGGGCTTAAAAAATAATTTGAACTTAGGATTCTTTCAGGGTCCAATGAAAATATCTACAACTATGAGCCCTCGTTCGATAGATCTGATGGTTGAAAAACCTTGGTGATAATTCAAAGGCTTCATCCCGACAAGGCCCACACTCAATTCATTCATGAACAAGGAGCTAACAAGTGTCACCTTGGTGACATCCTAACCACCATGTTGGAACAACTCATCGCATATGATGTCACCTATGCTCACACTTGTCATAGAGGGTTGGAACCCTGCCCATTGGCCCATCCAACAATTTGAGTTCAGGAAACATTTCAGGGGTCCAGGATCCAATTGACCCCATCTGACTATGATCAATGGATCATATCTATTGGATTCCAAAATCTAATGACTCATATCTTAAGGCACTTTTCCAAAGGCTAAATTCCAACAGGGACCCATTCTCTACTCATCTACAACCATACGTGGATATGTGTCAACCTTGTGACACCGTGTCCTTCATGCTTATGCAATGAGGTGTTGGACCAAGGCAAGGAACCCTGGTCCCTAAACATTGACTTATTGGGACTTCCAAAGGGGCTTGGACTTAGACTTATTTTGAGGTCTGGTGCTCTGGTTCCCCGGGACGCAAAACTCCCTCCTGAGCTTGGTTACGAAACTCAACGAATGATATTTACTTGAGACTGTGATCTGATGGTGGTTACTATTCCATCTACGGATGGTCGCAATCAAACCTCTTCACTATATCGACAATTGTTGTCTCTCATTTCTTTACGAGGTAATTTCAAAGAGCGATAGATTGTTGTTGGATGACTATGATTGATTCCAACTCATGGATTGACGGTTACTGAGTTTCATTGATTTCATTCAATGTTGAATGGGTTATTATTTTTGCCTTCAAATTTAGCAGTCCTATAGCTTCACGCCGCATGATTCTACCAGTTACATTTCCATCCTTAAATGGTAACAATCACACTAATTATAGCTATGATATCAGTTCATAGAGATAAACTTTTTTTAGTGATTTAGTAAAAAAAATGTAGACCTGATAACAATTTCATGTCTACACTTTATATTCAGCCCGTGCAGGTCCAATATACGAACCTGTGGCTTTATTACACGGATATTAGTACCAATATATACATATATAAATATTTTGTATACAAAAGTGATATAACAATAGAAGCACACATTAATTACATAATTTTTCTCATGCACCAATTACACAGTCCTAGCTAGAATTCCTGGAAACATATACAAAATTATAATCTCAAAATCCATTACTCATGAATTAGGAGTATAATTACCAATTCTTGTACATATTTAGAAGCAAATGCTCAATGATAATTCCAATAGTAAATATTCATGAAAGGAAATATATAAGCATAGTCCCTCTACAAGTTTAACAAAAACATATTGAACATAATAACATAGTAGTATTCGTTAACATGAATACATAGTTATTCATACAATAATTCAGACAAGTACATGGTGAACCACTTATCTAGTATAAATAATCACCAATTTCATGTAGACCTATGAGTTTCCTCCCAGCCATAGAATCTGATACCCATAAATTGACATCAGATTTGCCCTGAGTTGGGCTTAAACTCTACTTGGGAAAAATGGATTCTTATCCCAGACTAGTCTGTTAAACAACAATAATGCTCATATTTAAGTTCCAACCCCATCCAACTGCAATATCTAATTCCTCGTATGCTTGTCCCACCCAAAAAGTGTGCCCCATCAGATGACCCATTTCCTTTTTGAGCTTCAACAACAAGCCATACAGGAAGTCTCTGAGCCCTATAGCTACAATTGACACTTTCGGAATTCAATTCCTAGTGATTCTCCCACCTAGAGAGAATGCTTACAAGCCTGAAAACCTGCCCCTTCTACAACATATGGGCTTGACAACCCACCTCTTTAGTTCCAATTCACAAGAAAACACTTCCTTGCTCTCCCCCCCCCCTGTGGTTATGGTGATGGAAACAAGTATAGATGGTAGCAAAGGAGATGATCCTCTTCCACAATGGTGAAAAAATGAAATTTTAGATCGAAAACTACACTCCATTCTCCCATTATATTTGCATGTGCATAAAATGACACTTGTCACTTTATGATATCCATTTTCACCCACTTAGTGATTCATTCCCCTTACATAGGAACTTAGGATAGCATATCTCTTGGCATAAGTCCCTTAGTCTTATCCCCTTAACCTAATACTCTTAGCCCCTTTTTCCTTTTTTCTAGTGGATTTTATCCCCCTTACTCTTTTGTCAAGTCGGTCTACATGCAGTGGTGTGGTTTTATTATTATCCAATTATGATTACATAATACATAGGATAGGCCTACAATCCTTTTATTATCTATCTCACCAACCTATTTAGTACATGGGAACTCTAGCCTCAAAGCAACACATCTCACCAGCATATATGCTCAATTACAACTGGGGTCAACCTGAAGTATTACACCTACAAGTGAAGTGAAGAGGTCCATGTATTCTTCTTCAAGCTTTTCCACATGTTTCTACTATGTACAAAGACCTTGTGTTGATTTTGTGGTTGTCACAATGACCTTTCATTCCCCTTCTGACCGAACCATGAAGAAGAAAAACTTTGAGGTCTGTGAGATTACTTTTCGACACTATTTTATCGAGATCAATGAAATTGTAGTAGTTGAAAATAACATGGGTACCCTGTAGGGCTGACCCCCTAGAGTGATAATGAAAATATGGGATGAAGACTCATAAATAGCATGACTTTTCCACATATAAGGTTTTAATAAAAGAACATCACAAACTTCGAGTGGGGAAACATCACACAATGCCTCATCTTTGAAGGGCTTTGTTTTAGGATTTTTTTCCACACTCCATGCATCTTTGTTACGAGGAAAATCTTGCTATGGCTAGGGGTCACTAATACATATGGGCGGATTATTCCATGAAATTTTTCCACGCTTCCACTAGTTTCATATTTTTTTTAAACAGGGCGGGATTTTCGTCGCTATTGCCACGAAAGTTTGTCACAATATCGACGAAAATATTAATTTAACTTAGTCGGGATTTTTGTCGCTATAGCGACAAACTTTCGTGGCAATAGCGATGAAAATTTTGTCTATCTCATTGATTGGCATTAACGGCTAGTTAACTATTTTATCTATATATACGTGACTTTAAGAGACTTTGTGACACAATTGCTATAGTTGCGACATTGTTCTTGGATTTTGTTTGAGCTGTTTATTTTTTCCGTCACCCACCGGTT
>JZKD02S1387057.1:604350-624310 GCA_000966675.3 Picea glauca
TCCCCATAGGGGTTTTACCACGTGAAAACATCGGTGTGTTGATCTTTGATCTGGTTATGTGAGTGGTTACTGAAGGTGTTCGTCCTCTGTTGGAATACCTGTGTTGTCGAACAGTCACTTCTTCATCATCTTCCAAGATGTGATTGCTTCTGCTATGTTCTTGTTTTTGCCTTCCCTTTTTCTTCGACTTTTTTGATTATTTGAAGGATGCTTCTTTTATATATGGATTTTCCTGTTCAGTTCGCATTTCATATGCTATGAAGATTCCATGTAATTCATCCATGCTTATTGAGTTTAGATCTGATCTTTTTTCTAGTGCTAATATCTTAGGGTCAAATCTCATAGAAAGAGATATTATTACTTTTTGAAAAATTATAGATTCTTTGAATTCTTCTCCCAATCCTATGATTGCATTTAATGTTTCATCAACTCATAAAAAGTATGCTGCAATATTCTCATGTTCCTTCATCTTAAGTTGTTCAAATTGACCTTTGTAAGTTTGAAGCTTTGCTTCTTTGACTTTTGAATCTCCTTCATAAATGTTTTGAAGTTTGTCCCAAATATATTTAGATAATTTACAATGTGAAACTTTGGTGAATATCGTTTCACTAAGACCATTCAAAAGTGCATTTTTGGCTTTGGAATTATTCTGACCGAGTTTCCTTACTTTTTCATCTGTTGGCGGAACTGCTGGTGTTGTGTATCCATCTACAATTGATTTTCGAATTTCAAATCCCTATTGTTAGTCCCTAAAGTTTCACTTGACTGTGAGAGGGCAAGCTAGGGCATCATTCGTTTATTGTAAAGTATTTTTAAGGTTTTATGATTTGGTTTTTTGTAGAGTGGTTGAAAACTGGGTCAAGATTGCAGCATGACAAAAAACATAACATATCCCATTGACTGAATAATAGGTAGATACATAGATGGATTAAACCAATTTAAGAAAACGGAAAGTGAAGTCTTCAATATGTCAACTTCACAAGAGTTTTTGTCTCAATATATTATAAAGAAACAAGGGTATCAGCTTGACCTCGTTACTTGAAAATTATCTCTACAACAAAATCTTCACTGTATAAATTAACATTCAAGAATCAAAAAGCATTGCAATCTGAATAATAAATTCAAGAATGAAGAATGAAATAATAGAGTAGAAAAAATAAGGTCTGACCATCCATATGCCTTTTCTATTGAGTGTCAATTGAACATAAATGTCTTTTACAATAAGCTCCACAAAAATTTTCTCTAGATCTCCAATTTTTCGACCACCACATGGTATCTCTTCTGTCTATTTAAACTATCTATAAAAACTTCCATATCCTATTATCTAGAATAGATTTAAATGAATAGAATAAAAAAGTATCCAACTCCTAAAGTAATTCACTCAAAATGAGCTTCTACCCCAGAAAATAGTCCACAACTCAACAGCTTGATATAACAAACATTGTCAGCATTACATTTGACTCTAAAAAATAGGGATTTTGTTTGACTCTGTAAAACAGATAGAAGTCTTAGCATTTCCCTGATCAAAACGAATAATATTTTTCCATATCTCCTGGAGAACCTTTAAACAAAATTGTAACAAATCTTCATGTTACCTTTAGGATAAAATCGTAGTAGTGGATTTGGGTTTTTCTTCTTGAGCTTCGTGGTTAGCACAACATTGTGCCAATAGAGTCTGAAATTAATTTCCCTGAGTTCCTTAAGCAATGCCCTTTGCTCTTTCTTTTTCTTTTTAAGACATCGAATCCTTTCTTGTTGGTGAGCATTCCACTGTTCTATCTACGCCTTTTCCTTCTTTAATTGTTTTATTGTTTTCTGAAATTCCTTAATCTTTTCCTTATCAGTTCTTATCTCAATCCTAAATCTTGAGCATTCTTCAGAAGGTGCAGTTTCATTAATATTTAAGGAAACACTAGGTTCCTTGGCTTTAACCTGGTATTTTGAGATTAATTCTGAGCTATGTTCTTCCTCAGAACTTGATGAATCTAAAGCTCCAGGTACATCTGGTAAGTGATCTGACTCTTCCAATTAATCTTGTTTTTCTTCAGGGAATTCACTGATGCCTTTAGCCATCTCTTTATCTTTTTATAATCTAGTTGAAGCTCTCATTACAGGGCCTGTAGGTGGTGTAAGTATTCCCTTTCCTTTGCTGACAGATTTTTTGGGAAATGGGGTCTTTTTTGCTCTTTTCCTAGTACTTGTTTCAACATCCTTAGAATCATCTTCTATGATTATGGTGTTTTCTTCTTTGATTGACGGATTGAACATTGCCTTTGACTTCAAACTATACTTATTAGTAACCCTGGTCGAATTTCTCCGAGGTTTCTGTGATACACACACACCTTTATCCTTTTTTCCTTTGATTGCAATGCTCCTTTTGTTGGTCGATGGCATTTCAAACTTGACTGTAGTTTGAGCAACGAGATCATTATTTGACTCTGTCTCCCCTTTAACATCTTCCTCAAGAAGCATTTCAATTTTAGGCTCCCATATAGGTCTCTTACTTATTCTCTTCTTAGTTACCTTGATATCAAAAGACTCATCTTTCACAGGATTTTCATCAAAAATATATGGACTCTGTTTAATGGTTTTCCTTCCTCTTCCCTTTTTTTTCTTATTGGATTGAGTGATAGGTTTTAAGGATTGCATGAGCCAATTCCAGGGATTCTATAATTCATTCAAGGTAGACATGACTAGGGTTTTAATCAGGACTTGATGGAACAAACTGCTTTAGCATTAGTGGAAATTTACTGCACTTTCTTGGACATTTTTGTCAAACATTTAAGCAGAAAATAAGGAAGATTTAAAGAGTAACCACTGATTAGATGCATTAGTATTCTGATATGGTAGATGTAGACCAATGAAAACCTCCCTTCACAGGTGATGTATCTGTGAATCACCACCAGAGCAGTGTGTCATTCGGGTCAAACCCAGCTGCGAGGTAGTCCCCTTCTCCAATTTGGATTATGCTTATCTAGAAGGAGGAATTGATTTACAAATTTAGTAACTACATGCTCTTTCTTCCACCATCTTTCCCCTCCAACCATGAGCCTACAAGCCTTTGCTATAGTCTGTTTTGTCACTAGCATCAACATATTACTGATTTCGACCTCGTGACCATCAAAGTTCAGAGCGAATTCCATGGAAACTTGCTCATCATAACCTTGAAATGTGGTGAGAAACTCAAACCACCTGGCATCTCTGAATCTTTGGGCCATATGAGGATAGGATTCAAGAAGTTCGACACCTTCTGGTTCTATTCTGGCAACTTGTTTGTTCCTCTTTGGCGCCATTAAACTCAATTCTGCAACCGTCATCCTCGGGTTCCAAATTCACCACCTACAATTGTTAGTGTATTTTGTTTCTTTGAATGGATACCTGCATTTCTCCCCACAATCTTGAATTAAGCCAACTCGAACAGGTAACATATGATGATCATCAAGAAATAGGTGATTTTGAAATGAACCCTGCGCGTGTGCATAGAAATTATATTCTGAAACTGTTGGATTTGGAAATGATTGCTAATCTTTTGTGGGAGCACACAAACTCTCAATTCATGAATCGTGTCATCATAACTAAATCGGGATAGCAGGCGCAAGTTATGGAATGATTATTTGGCGCTACGGGATTAGGCTTATTCCCATAGCGCGTTTGACAACTTGAAAATTTGAAATTCAAATGGCATAAAAAGAGACACCTCAATTTTAAACAATGTCTTTTCAAAATCAAACTTAAATAAATCATCAAAGACTATAATGCAAACCACGAAATACCAAAATCTAAAAATGGAAAACAACTGAAAATGAAAAATGAGGAATGGGTAAGGAGGGTTTAGGACAAGGGTTTCTCACTAAACCAAGACAAACTTAGAGACTAACATTGGCTCCTTCTAGGGATGGATTTTTGATACTAAACTCCAAGAAATGTAGACCATTTCCTTCCCTTTATCTCTAATTCATTGATTCCCCTGCGACTGTATGACTTTTATTTTCAGCATAACTGTAAAAACAAGTCCATTGGGTATATAGAGTCTTTATTGAAAGGAACCCTACTGTACTAACTCTAACCTGACGAGCCTTTAGATGAAATAATTCTTCAAGAACCTCCCATTCACTGGGCCCCCAAAAATTTCAGTGTTGTCTAAATTATGTAGGAGAAAAGTGTTATTTTTCATTACCTTGGTTATCCTGAAAGGACCATACCATAGATTATCGAACTTTCTGTGTTTTTCTTTGTCTTCTCTCCTGGTGTCCCATCTCAACACTAAATCCCCTTCATTGAAAACATATTTCTTAGTTGCTTTATCAAATGTAGCCTTGATTTTGTTTTGATGAGCAACATCTTTCTAGTTAACCTGTTTTCTGGCCTGCTGAACTTCAATGCGCTGAAAAATTCTTCTTTGGACGTCATTGGGTTCTTCCTGTTCTTCTTGCAGAAACTTCAAGACTGGCAGGCCCAATTGAGTTGAAAGGATAGATTCTGTGTCATATACCATCTGGGAGGGATATGTCCCAATAGCTTTCTTATTGCTGATGCAATCAACCCATAGAGCAAACTTTAACTTGGAATTCCATGCTTTTTTATTTTCTACCAGCAACTTTTTGATAATCCTTACCAGTGTCTTGTTGGAAGATTCAACCAATTTGTTCCCCTGGGGGTAGTAGGGAGTATAATGAACCAATTTTATATTGTATTTATTTCATAATTCAAGCATGGAATTTGACTTAAAATCCTGTGCATTATCAGTGACCAGTTTTTTAGAACAGCCAAACCTAGAAAAAATATATCCCTCTAGAAATTCCATGATTACCTTGTCTGTAGTATTTCGAGTCGGAATTGCTTCTATCCACTTTGTAAAATAATCGGTGGTCATAAGAATCCATCTATGTTGTCCTGATGAAGTGGGATTAATCTCTCCAATGAAATCTAATCCCCAATGTTGGAACGGTCCATGGGTAATGATTGGTTTCAGAGGCAAAGATATAAGTTTCTGCTTCCCAGCAAATTTCTGACAAGGTTCACATGTCCTGACCTGAGAAAAAATATCTGAGAATGGAACTGGCGAGTAATAACCTACTCTAAGAATTTTGAAGGCAGTAGCCTTCCAATGATGATGACCTCTGCAGACACCATGATGCAGATCTTGAAAGATTTGTTTAGCCTCCTTTTCATCCACACATCTCAATAGAAAACCGTTGGGATATTTCCAAAATAGGATCTGATCAACAATACAATATTTTATAGCTGTCAACTTTAATGATCTATATTTTGATTTATCCAACTTTGGGGGAGATTGAAAATTCAGCAGAAAAAATACGATGTATTTGTACCATTTTGAAGAAACATACTTGTTGATTATTTGTAAATCAATTTCTTCAATCTGGACAGAAGAGTCCTGTGTCATGTCTAAAAGATGGTATATTCCAATTGCTTTGCAATTGGATTCTGTCATTAATTTGGTGAGGCCTTGTCCCTTTATCAGCTGGGTAGGCTTTATGGTGAGATTGTATTCCAAGATTTTGGTTATCCATTTCCCCTGCTTACCTTCACAATCAGGCTGAACCAATATTTCTTTGACTACACTACTTGGGACATAAGCAGTAATTTTTTATTGACGAATATACACTCTGAAATATTTTAAGGCCTTCACTAAGGCATAGGCTTGTTTTTCTATTAGATCATACTTCAATTCAGAATCCCTGAGGGTTTTTCTAAATAAGGATATAGGTTGCTCGTGACCTTGCTCATTTCTTTGCAGAAGAACAACGACTATGGTATTTTCTGATAAAAATGAAAAAATCATGAACTCTTTAGAAAAATCTGGGCTAATTAGAACAAGTGCATGAACAATAGCCTGTTTGATCTTTTCGAAGTATTTTGTTGCCTCCGGTATCCACTTAATTTCTGCATCCTTTTTCAACATGTCAGTGATGTTTTTGACAATCTCTGCAAAGTTAGGTATAAACCTCCTTAAAAAATTAATCTTACCAATGAAGGACTGAATTGGCTTTTTATTTCTCGAAATGTCGATAGTTGAATAGCCTTTACTCTTTCCGGATCTATTTTAATTCCTCTAGGAGAAATGATGTGTCCAAGAAGCTTACCTTCCTCCATGGAAAAATGTGATTTTTTGGGATTAAGTGATATGTCGTACTTCCTGCATTTCTCAAAGGTCTACTTCAAGTGTTGTAAATGTTCTTCATCTAAATCTGAAAATACAGTGATTTCATCAAGGTAAATCACCACAAACCTATCTTTCTCACCAACGAAAGCGATGTCCATAGCTCTTTAAAATGTAGCTCCAGCGTTCATCAAACCAAAAGGCATCTGTTCGTACATAAAGGTGCCCCAAGGAGTGGTAAAAGTTGTTTTCTTTTTGTCTTCTTCCATTACTAATATTTGATTGTACCATGAATATCCATCAAGCATAGAAATTATCTTTGCGTCGACAACCTTTTGTAATATATAATCCATTTTTGGTAATGGATAATTGTCTTTCAGAGAACACCTGTTTAGATTCTGGAAGTCTACATAGAGCCTTATCTCTCCGTTCTTTTTCCTGACGGGCACAAGATTTGCTACCCATTCTAAGTATCTCAGTGGCACTATGATTTTTTCTTCTAGAAGCCTCTTCAACTCCTTTTCTATTATTGGTAACAGTAAAGGATTGAATTGCCTGGATTTGTTTTACGGGTTTTGATCCAGGTTTCAGAGGGATTTTATGCTGAATAATTTCTATATCAAACACTTTCAGATCTTCATAATACCAGGAAAATATATCTGAATATTGTTTCATTAATACAATATATGTTTCCTTCTGTTTTTTTGACAGTTTCCTAGATACTTTTACCAACCTGGGATTTGCATCCGAACTAATGTCACAATCTTCCACATCAGTTTCTTCTGTTTGGATAACAGCCTTCCTGGAGACATCATTATGATCGAACAACCTTTCTAATGGAACCAAAACCTTAGGAAAATGGTTTGTCTTCAATTGGATGATTTTGTGACCAACAATAGTATCTTGAAGAACTTCTGCAGTGTGTATTTCTGCTTCTGCATCTTCGTCATATTGATCAATTGAAATATTAGAAAATTCTTCAATGGTTTTCAAAAATCTCTTAATTTCCTCATCATCTTTAAAAACCTGCCAATGTGTTATATTATTCGGAATTGAGGGTCTGTGTCTGAATTCAATTTGAAACTTCAGATTAGGAAACATCAGAGTTTTAAATTTTCTTGCCGCAAATGCCAAAGAGTCAGCCTGTTGATTTAAATCCCTGTGAACAAAAGTAATATTGAATGCCAAGAAGAAATTATCCACATAATCCCACACCTCATTTTTGTATTGTTTCAATCTTTGTTGTTTGGTTTGATATATGTTTCTAACCTGGTGAACAATAAGTTCAGAGTCTCCAAAAATAGACAATTTATTTATTCCCATGTCTCTTGCGGCTTTCAAACCTAACAACAAAGCTTCATACTCACTGATGTTATTAATGGTGTCAAATTCAAGTTTATATGACATTGGAATAACCTCCTTGGTAGGGGAAATGAAGACAATACCAGCTCCGGAATCTTCTTTAGAACAAGCCCCATCAAAATACATTTTCCAAACAAAATGGTCTTCACTATCTCCTACTACAGTTATTGACTTTCTGACTGATACTTCTGCCATTTCCTCATCCATATGAAAAATAGAAGAACCCAGATCATCTTCTACAACATATATAGGATGATTAGTGGGATTATCGTGGTCACTTACCAAATAAGCCAGTCTAATTTCTCTGTATAATCTCTGTTGTTCGCCACCAAAAATAGGTATGGTTGCATAGCTTAGGTCCATCTGCAGAGTGCCACCTACTTTTTTAGCCCAAGATCTTGAAAGAAGCATCCCAAATTTTGGTGGTATGCCAGCCACGATAACATCTAATACCACACTCTTCATAGGTAATTGGGAAAGAGTTACAACCACATCTTTCATAAGCCCAAGACATTTGACTTTCTTGGAATTAAAAGAATATAGATCATGATATGGTCTAGTAATGTCCAACCCTAATTCTTCCATCACCACCTTAGGCATGAAATTATGCGAAGCACTAGAATCCATTAAGAAATTATGCAGTATCTTGTCATGGATATTTAGTGAAATGTAAAATGGTGGAGAGGCATCAATTTTGTCTTCAATGTGAGGTCCAATAGTAATGGCAGGGTTTTCATCTTCAAGGTTGACTGTATCTGAGAAGGTGACATGAGCTGGAGCTTCTAGAGCCTTAAGAACAATTTTTCTGAATGGTTCTGTTTTCAAAAGTTCTAATAATGGTACTGGAATCTTGATTTTGTTGATTTCATGTTCTAAATTGAAAGAAGAAACATTTTTATCTGGTTCCCTTATGTCAGTAGTGCTATCTTTGACAGGGTTCTTCAATGAATGATCAACTTGAACATTGGGAACACCTTTGATTTCCCTTGTCTTAACTGGAGTACTAGCTTTCTTTGTAGAAATATGTATATCTACTTTAGGTGCCTGGGAACCAGATTTGATATTGTACTTTTTCCTTGTAGGTTCATGCTGGACAATCTTCTCTCCATCCCCTTCCTCAAACTGATTTGCAATCAAAGTATCTTCATATTGTTGTTGTGTCACATGTAGAGGAGATGATTCAGAATCATTCAAATGAACTATAGGGTCTTCTTCTGTACCATCATTATCTTCTTCCTCATCTATTGCATTATTCTGAAAAGGAGGTAACACCTTTTGGTCATCTTGATTTTTTCTTTCTCTTGGTAAAATTTGAGGTACATTGTTTGGTCTCCTGAACTGATTTGGATTTCTGTAACTGCCCTCCTGTGCAGGTCTGTTGGGATTTTTTTGTTCCATCTTCAACCTTGTCATCTCGGATGTCAAAGTTTTCAACATCTTAGTCATTTCATCCATTTTAATATCGGTTGTTGAATTAGAAGATGAAGGCAACTCTTCCTTTTGCTTTTTTCTATCTCTGTCACTTCTGGACTTCAATTTTTCTGCTGCTAATATGTTTGATTCTACCTCAATAGTTTCATCTTCCATTAGGCTGAGGGTAGTGGCTCTTCTTTCCCTAAGGAACAAGGAAAATTCAGCATCGAATGCATTGGCAAAACTGATTTTAGCTGATGTCTCTGAAGGTTTTATCTCCTCTGGAATTTTACCATACATTAGGTTGAACCGTTTGGTAAAATCAGGTATTGATTCACCTTATTTCCTCCTTAAAGCACCAAATTCAATAATGTTGTATTGAAAGTCTTTTTTATCTGCCCATTGATTGAGAAAGGCCTCATCTAAAGCTACAATATCAGCTATTGAATTAGCAGGAAAACTCCTGAACCACTTTCTTTCTTCCCCATTTAAACTCTGTACAAATAATCTCATCCACACATCAGCATGCTCTACATTGAAATTGTCTGCAAAACTATAAAACAAACTCAAATTCTCTTCCGCAGTAATTGATCCATCTCCATTAAATCTGGGCAAATATCTCATATAATCATTTGGTGGAAAAGCATACATGACTTGTGGAAGTACTAGGGGAGCATACCTAGCTGCAACTATTTGGTCCATTCTATCTGCGGCCATATTAGCTGTGTTCAGAGATTTGGGAGTGAGCAAGATTGGTGATGCTGCAGGTGAAAAAATCCCTTGTATATTACAACTCTTATGTGTTGTCCCTGAACCTTGTTTTTCTGCAGATGGAGATTTCTTTTCTGAACTATGATCAGCTAATGGATTGAGAAACAGAGGATTATCAAAATAACAATAATGTGATCCAAAATCCTTAGATGAGAAAGATTCACAAGATGACAAAGAATTCTTTGTTTCAGTCTTAACACCTGTGTTGGGAATCTTCGAATTTCCAGTTTCAAGTAACAAGTCTGGATATTCCTATTTAATGAGTTCAATAAGAAGCTTCTTTTGTTCTGAATTTAATTCGGAAACTTTTGTAGGGAATGACACTATATCAGACTCATCGACAGGCTTAATTTCACTTTCGGGTTTTAAATCTTCATTTGCTTGGGTTTTGATGGTTTCAGAAGACTCTGCCTGAGAATTTTCTGAACATAATTTCCCTTTTGAAAGTGAAGACTGACCAGGAAGAACTTTAGGTTTTCTTAGTATTTTTTCAGGATCTGGCACTACTGCTACAAGCTCGAAATCTAGATTTTTCCTTGTTACTGGTCTCTTATTTGATGGTGGAGAATTTTGAGGAATTTTAGGTCATTTGCCTTCTTTTTTAGGAGCCAGAATTACCACAGAGGAGTCGTCACGTGAATAATCACAGTCTTAGAAAATGTCCAAAATCTTGTTCACCATCAAGATCTAAATCTAAATTTGTCATTTCCCCAGGGAAGATATCTTCGTTTCTTCATCCCCGGCAATGGCGCCAAAAATGTCAGTCCCTAAAGTTGCACTTGACTGTGAGAGGGCAAGCTAGGGCATCATTCGTTTATTGTAAAGTATTTTTAAGGTTTTATGATTTGGTTTTTTGTAGAGTGGTTGAAAAGTGGGTCAAGATTGCAGCATGACAAAAAACATATCATATCCCACTGACTGAATAATAGGTAGATACATAGATGGATTAAACCAATTTAAGAAAAAGGAAAGTGAAGTTTTCAATATGTCAACTTCACAAGAGTTTTTGTCTCAATATATTATAAAGAAACAAGGGTATCAGCTTGACCTCATTACTTGAAAATTATCTCTACAGCAAAATCTTCACTGTATAAATTAACATTCAAGAATAAAAAAGCATTGCAATCTGAATAATAAATTCAAGCATGAAGAATGAAATAACAGAGTAGAAAAAAGAAGGTTTAACCATCCATATGCCTTTGTTATTGAGTGTCAATTGAACATAAATGTCTTTTACAATAAGCTCCACAAAAAGTTTCACTGGATCTCCAATTTTTTGACCACCACATGGTCTCTCTTCTATCTATTTAAACTATCTATAAAAACTTCCATATCCTATTATCTAGAACAACTTTAAATGACTAGAATCGAAAAGTATCCAACTTCTAAAGTAATTCACTCAAAATGAGCTTCTACCCCCCAAAATAGTCCACAGCTCAACAACTTGATATAACAAACATTAGCAGCATTACATTTGACTCTACAAAATAGGGATTTTGTTTGAATCTATAAAACAGATCGAAGTCTTAGCATTTCCCTGATCAAAACAAATAATATTTTTCCATATCTCCTGGAGAACCTTTAAACAAAATTGTAACAAATCTTCATGTTACCTTTAGGATAAAATCACAGCAGTGGCTTTGGCGTTTTTCTTCTTGAGCTTCGTGGTTAGCACAACATTGTGCCAGTAGAGTATGAAATTAATTTCCCTGAGTTCCTTAAGCAATTCCCTTTGCTCTTTCTTTTTCTTTTTAAGACTTTGAATCCTTTCTTGCTGGTGAGCATTCCACTGTTCTATCTGTGCCTTTTCCTTCTTTAATTGTTTTATTGTTTATTCCTTAATCCTTTCCTTATTAGTTCTTATCTCAATCCTGAATCCTGAGCATTCTTCAGAAGGTGCACTTTCGTTCAGATTTAAGCCAACACTAGGTTCCTTGGCTTTAACCTGGTATTTTGAGATTAATTTGGAGCTATGTTCTTCCTTGGAACTTGATGAATTTAAAGCTCTAGGTACATCTGGTAAGTGATCTGAGTCTTCCAAGTAATCCTCTTTTTCTTCAGGGAATTCACTGATGCCTTTAGCCATCTCTTTAGATTTTGCTAATCTAGTTGAAGCTCTTGTTACAGGGCCTGTAGGTGGTGTAAGTATTCCCTTTCCTTTGCTGACAGATTTCTTGGGAAATGGGGTCTTTTTTTCTCTTTTCCTGGTACTTGTTTCAACATCCTCAGAATCATCTTCTATGATTATGGTGTTTTCTTCTTTAATTGACAGATTGAACATTTCCTTTGACTTCAACCTATACTTATTAATAACCCTGGTTGAATTTCTCCGAGGTTTATGTGATACACACACACCTTTATCTTTTTTTCCTTTGATTGCAACGCTCCTTTTGTTGGTCGATGGCATTTCAGACTTGATTGTAGTTTGAGCAACGAGATCATTATCTGACTCTGTCTCCCCTTTAACATATTCCTCAGGAAGCATTTCAATTTCGGGCTCCCATATAGGTCTCTTAATTCTACTCTTCTTAGTTACCTTGATATCAGAAGACTCATCTTTCACAGGGTTTTAATCAGAAATATCTCAACCTTGTTTAATGGTTTTCCTTCCTCTGCCCTTTTTATTCTTATTCAAATGAGTGATAGGTTTTAAGGATTGCGTGAGCCAGTTCCAGGGCTTATGTAATTCGTTCAGGGTAGACATGACTAGGGTTTTAATCAGGACTTGATGGAACAAACTGCCTTTAGCATTAGTGGAAATTGACTGCACTTTCTTGGACATTTTTGTCAAACTTTTAAGCAGAAAATAAGAAAGATTTAAAGGGTAATCACCATTTAGATGCATCAGTATTCTGATATGGTAGATGTAGACCAATGAAAACCTCCCTTTGCAGGTGATGTATCTGTGAATCACCACCAGAGCAGTATGCCATTTGGGTCGAACCCAGCTGTGAGGTATTCCCCTTCTCCAATCTGGATTCTGCTTATCTGGAAGGAGGAATTGATTTAAAAATTCAGTAACCACATGCTCCTTCTTCCACCATCTTTCCCCTCCAACCACAAGCCTGCAAGCCTTTTCTATAGTCTGTTTTGTCACTAGAATCAACATCTTATCGATTTCAACCTCGTGACCATCGAATTTCAGAGCGAATTCCATGGAAACCTGCTCATCCTAACCCTGAAATGTGGTGAGAAACTCAAACCACCCGGCATCTCTGAATCTTTGGGCCATCTAAGGAAAGGCTTCAAGAAGTTTGGCACTTTCTAGTTCTATTCTGGCAACTTGTTCGCTCCTCTTTGGTGCCATTAAACTCAATTCTACAACCATCGTCCTCGGGTTCCAAATTCACCACCTGCAATTGTTAGTGTATTCTGTTTCTTTGAATGGATACCTGCATTTCTCCCCGCAAGCCTGAATTAATCCAACTCGAACAGGTAACATATAATGATCATCAAGCAACAGGTGATTTTGAAATGAACCATGTGCGCGTGCATAGCGATTATATTCTGAAATTGTTGGATTTGGAAATGATTGCTAATCTTTTGTGGGAGCACACGAACTCTCAATTCATGAATCGTGTCATCATAACTAAATCAAGATAGTAGGCACAAGTTATGGCATGATTATTTGGTGCTACGGGAATAGGCTTATGCCCGTAGTGCGTTTGACAACTTAAAAAATTGAAATTCAAACGGCATAAAAAGAGACACCTCAATTTTAAACAATGTCTTTTCAAAATCAAACTTAAATAAATCATCAAAGACTATAATGCAAACCATGAAATACCAAAATCTAAAAATGGAAAACAACTGAAAATGGAAAATGAGGAATGGGTAAGGAGGGTTTAGGACAAGGGTTTCTCACTAAACCAAGACAAAATTAGAGACTAACACCTGTGCCTGTATATATGTTTTCATCCTTATGCTCCAAAATGCATACTTCTATCCATTTAACTGTGGTATTCCATTTTTATACAAGTTGTTGCTCTCCATGATCTACCTTTCAGTGGTTAAACTGATTTCTGAAGGAACTTGCTCTGATACCAATTGTTGGATTATTGAGAGGGGGGTGAATCAATAATAGAGAAATTTAATCCTTTTTAACCATATAATCCAAGTGCTATATCAATGTAGCATTATCATCCAATAAATGTAGAGTAAATAAGCAATGAACAAGCATACACATACACAGTACACCAGTGTGTTACATGGAAACCCAAAGTGGGAGAAAACCACATAATGCTTGTTCTTATATGTCTTGAAGAATTACATTCATTGGAAGCACCAACTTCTTTTGTTTTCTAGATGCAATTGGAAGGAGGCTCCAACCCCCTTGTTTCTCAGGCTACAACCTGAGGGAAGCTCCAACTCCCCTATTCTATGGCTACAACTAGAAGAAGGCTACAAACCCCTATGTTCTCTATCTACAACTAGAAGGTGGCTACAACCACCTGTCCTTGCCCCGTCCAACCACCCTGAAGTAGAAGTAGAATGATGGAACCACTATCACACTATCACTGTGTTGGAAGCCACCAATTGTTTTCGATTTTTATCATAATCGAAGTCACCACAAAAAAATATATCTTTCTGTAGCTGCCACCACCTTTCATTTATAAATGCTTAAGTTTCTGAACTTCGAGACGATGATTGGGATTAACTTAGCTTATTGAGTTTTTCGTTTGAATTTTCATTTGTTTTTGTTTTTAAATTCATGACTGTAAGCATGAATTTAAATAAAAAAATTGGTTTGGGCTTTATATCTTCTACCTAAGAAATCTCACTTTGAAGACACCCATATATTGTTAAATTTCAAGTTTTATGAACTTATTGATCGATTCATTATCATGATTTTTATGTATTATGGGTATCGTGACTTAATTGGCTCTATGGTTGATCGTTGGTTTTAATTTGTGAGATGTCTGAATGAACAAAACAATGGTTTAACATTTTATATGGGTCTCGTGATCTCAACAATCATATCAGCACTCATGTCGCTTGGTACAGGCATGTTGTACCCATGCTTTCAATCCACCTTGTTGTCCTGAGCATTAATGAGATCATTCATTATGTGATTTGGGGTTTGGTATTATTGGAGGGTTTGGTATTCATGTGGGTAATGGATCATAGTTCTACGATCCCTCTAGTTTTTTGTTTTCACCAACTCATTTTTCCAAGTTATGAGAGTCCCCAAACTTTGCAGTTTTCATGCCATTACATTCCGCATAGACCTCTCTCTGCTTCTCTTCTTTTAGAAGTTGAAACCTACCTCCTGTGATATCCATTGTATCTATTTCATGGTGCAATGGCACCTATGGTTCGAATCAAGTTGAATGATTGACAAGCCCTTCTTTCCCATGATGACGCAATAGATGACCTGACGGCTCACGGGTGGGATGCCTTCCTCGGGAAATTCGAAGGCTACAAACTCTCGGTTGCATAGGCCTTTGCACAGACTTTTGATGGTTTTAGTCCCAAGGTCAAGGATGCACAATTAGAAATAACAACAGATTTCATAAGTCGGGTGACGGGACTCCCATTGAAAGGTGAAAAGTGGTTTAAGAATGCTAAAATGGAGGATGTTCCATGGAGCTTGTTCATGGTTTCCCGCAAATACACTTGTTGTCCAAAAGGTATTCCCGTTGATTTTCTGAAACCTAGATGGCACAACCTCATTTTAATTTTGAAATAGTTTATCCCATGTGAAGTTCGGTATAGGTTGGTTTTTCTATACCACGTTCAGTTTCTTATGTTATTCATAGGGTTTGAATTGAACATGTCATTATACATGTTAATGAGCCTTTACAAAATGTCTAAATGTTATAAGCGACAAAGCATGAACTCTCTGTCGAGTCTTTTTCATCACAGACTCATTAAAATCCTGTTGATTTCTCACATGTCAAAAATCGGTGACAATTGAGAGAGTTTCCTGAGCCGAAATGGCTTCACCCGGGTCGACAATACAATAAAACCACCTTTAATTGTAAACCCCATTTGGGATAGACCTGTGACTGAAAGCCAGGTTTTCAATTCACCTGATGGCTCTGAATTTAATGAACCAACGTCTATTATTGTGGAAACCCCTATGGTTAAGAAATTACCATGTAGGTTTTCGCCCAGGAAATCTTTGGAACAAGTAGTTGGTGAATTAAAAGGAAAATTTTCCCCTGTGCCTATGAATGAACCTAATCTGAACAGTAATGATAAGCCTGTTGCAAAGAAAATTCGCAAGGGTAAGAAACAATGTAGCTCTGATTTGAATTTTAGGAATAAGAGGTCTAGTTGAGTGATTTCTAGGAGTTTAAGGAATTGAAAAAGCGATCATTTGAGCTCGATCTCTATGATCGAGGTCAATGATCAATGTTCATATCAAGAGATAAATGATTTCTTGGCTCAGGAAGATCCAAACAACCAATGTCCTGGGAACGAGGCTATTACCCAGTTTAAACAGTATGACTTTGTGTCTAAATTACCCCCGTGTCTCAAAGGCAAGGAGGGTTTTGTAGGCATTGGTCATGACCTGGACCAAGCCACAGGGAAACATGAGATACTTGTTGTCGACTGTATTCCACATCAGTATGCCATTACACCAGTGCATTGTGACAGTTTCTTATATTGGATAGAGAGTTATTATAGGGATATTTCTCTCTTACAGGCACAAGTAAAACATCTAGCTACTTAGAATAATCTATTGGAATCAGATAACCAAGACTTGAAAGCATACACAGAAAGGGAAAATAAAAGAATCAAGAGATCTGGTAATATAATCATAAAAAATACAACCAGTTTCAAAGCCATCATAAACTCAGAATTGTCTGATCCTTCATTTGCTAATTTCTAATGGTAAAAATGATTTTGTTTGATTTTATTCCATTCTTTTATGAAAAATAAAAATAGGGAGATTTAATATTGATTTATTTTGCTAATAATAAGACTAGCTATAGAATCTATGATTTTGTAGCCAGTTTGTTTTTGAATAATAGTTATCATTGTTTTCTGAATATCAAATATTTTTTGATATCCACAAGAAATTGATGATTATGATGTTGATTGCATGGAGAAAACACCTTGGATCATATGCTCTATTATTCAGTAGTTTCTGTCTTTTATGTTCATAAAACTTTGGTTTCTAGTTTCACTATTTTTGTAATACTATCTAATTTTGTGGATTCAACTCTATCTTGTATGATAAGAGTATATGAATCCTGAACTAGTTTAAATATTGGTCACTCTTAGTAGTGAAGGACATCTTTGGCTAGGACACATTATGGACATATGATTTTGGAAGACTGATATGGAGAGGTTGTTCATTGCTTGTCTTTAGACCTGTGTGACGCTTACCCTGTTATGTTTTTACTTCTATCTTATGAAATGTTATTATGTTTGATGCAACTTTAGTCCATTTATCGTATGGTATTTCATATTATTAAGTATTTTGATGATGTCTATAATTTGTTGTTCCATATTACATATGTGATCAAATCTTTCATTTAAATATTGTTGATTTATGTTGGATATTGGATGATGGATTATATGAATTCTTTGTATTAAGTTTCCTTTATTATAAGTGTTCATTATCATAAGATCACCAGATCTATATATTTTATCAGTATGTTGTTATATTCTTGTTCCAAAGAACCTTTGAGTTTGTTATGGAAGTATTAGCTATGTTCTATTACAGGTTTCCCTAATAAGCAGGACAACTAGGAGCTTAAATTGCACAAGAGAATAAATTCATTTTAATTGATTAATCACAGGTTAGTTTACTAGTTCTTTAGTTAGATTATTTATCAATGAAATAGGAACAACTTGAATTATCTTTGACTGTTCATTTATTCTTGTTTCAATAATATTCACTTAGTATTCTTTAGTTTCTTTTTAGAATTTAAACATTAGACAGAAAACAGAAAAATGTATGTGCTTTCTTTATATCTTTTACAAACACTTTAAAAAACATCTACTTCGCAAGATATCCAGTAAATCTTATAAATTGTATATGCACAGTTTATAATCATATGCACACATTCCATCTTTATATTTTGATGTTTGTAAATTATTAGACTTATATTCTCAGTATTATAGCTTTATAGATTAGTTTTATTTATTTTACCATTTTTAGGACTTTAGTTGTCCAATGGAGCCATTAAACCCGTCAGGTCATTTCATTCCAAACAACTTGGGTTATTTAGACAACCCCGGTCTGGATTTGACCTTCTAGTTGACGGTGTGTCACTTATGCTCATCAACAGATGGAGCTAGAAGGATGGCCTAAATTTAATTGATGGCACATGGAGGTTGAAATACTCCTCCCCCACACACTCGCACTCTTGTCGTAACACGTAGTCACTCAGACAATAACGGTACACTTGAAACAACAAATACCTCGAACGATAACCCTAATATTCTCATTGAACTGGTGACACCAGTTCCTCAAGGGGTCGACATCCAAGAAATTGTTCGTCAGTCACTCATAAGAAATCATAGTGCCTTAGCCCATATTAGAAAACCTGGTAAGCCACTTAATCAACCCCTAGATTTCACATATAACTAGTAAATCTTGTAAATTTTATATGCACTGTTTATAATCATATGCACACATTCCATCTTTCTATTTTGACGTTTGTAAATTATTAGAATTATATTATAATTATTATTTATTTATAGATTAGTTTCATTTATTTTATCATTTTTAGGACTTTAGTTGGCCAACAGATCCATTAAACTTGTCAGGTCATTTCATTCCAAACGGATTGGGTTATTTAGACAACCCCAATCTGGATTTGACCTTCCAGTTGACGGTGTGCCACTTACGCCCATCAACACACTGAGAGATATACCATTGTAAAATTGTACCAATAAACCTGAACCATGCATCATCCATGCATCAACCTATACCTCAACCTGTAATCAACCTGTACCATAAACAAGTGCATCAACCATGCACCAACCTGTACCAAACAACCTGTAATCAACCTGTACCATAAACAAGTGCATCAACCATGCACCAACCTGTACCAAACAACCTGTAATCAACCTGTACCATAAACAAGTGCATCCAACCATGTACCAAGTATGTACCAATCATGTGTGAAGTACTCATCAACTATGACTCATTAATATGTACCAACATCATCAACTATACAACTCATGTGTGTGCCAACTCATCAGCTACTTGTCTCAACCATGTACCCAAGATGTACCTTAACCAAAATACCTCATCATTTTCATCATCCAAATATAATTTTCAACTCTATAATAGACCTATTTTATAGGATCACATACCTGTAAACCTTCCTTAACTTTCACAACAAAAGACTAGCATTTTCATCAAACTTTTCTTTAGTCTCACATGACTAGTTTGGGATTAGCCAACAACCCTAACTTGAAATAATCATAACTATGTACCTGTAATGAATGAAGATCTGAAAATAGTACACAATGTTCTTCATTTTTCTTTATGCAATTCCTCCATATTTCACTACTTGGAACCTCTCAGAAAAGGAGTTATAGAAAAAATGGCATACCTTGCTGAATTATGGATTATTCTAGAGAGCGACCTTGTAGAAAGTTCCCCACATGGAATATTTGTTGAATAGATATGAAAATGTTACCCAGAATAATATAGACTATACTATAACCAACACATTTGGTATTATGGAATTTGTATCTGTTATGAAGAATTTATGATGTTTTTACCCGAAACACCTATTTTAGACTAGTTTCAGGACTAGCCACAAACCCTATTTTTCACAGAGTGTAACTCCAAAAATACAACGAACCACAAGCTGAAATGTTTACCATAGATACTTGGATTTGTTTCCTCAATGGCCTATCAATTTCATGGTCTGAATCATTCTATAAAAATATTTATTGCGAAAATGGTGAGATAACCTGTAAATAACATACCTTAGAAAGCATCATCAAAAGAATTGATCCTCCCTTGAATTTCAGCCTTCTTTTCTTCATCTTCCATTTGCAATTTGACTTAGATATCCTTTGGTTACCTTAGTCACCTATATATATTCAATATTCTCAAATGTGATATAAAATGAGAGAGCCTTGCCTCTTATTTATACTCTCCAAGAAGCTTCCTTAGAAGCATCTTCTAGGTCACTTTGCCCACTTTCCTTATTTTAGGGTTAACCCACTTCTAATTTCTCCATTAAATGTATTATTTAAACAATTTATTTTGTATTCACTTTGAATTATAGTACACGCATCACTTCACTTTATTATTTACCTTCTAAAATCTCTTAAACCACTTTGACTACTTTGACCTTTTGGGGCTTCTAGATG
>JZKD02S1387057.1:624360-636032 GCA_000966675.3 Picea glauca
AAAATATATCAAAAATCATACCATTATCCATCAAACAAACTTGGGTCCATTACCCAAACCTGGGTTCTCCAACTTCTCATGGCCATAACTCTCTAACCGTGAGGAGTTATGTGATTTTCCACATACCACCAGAAATGGAATGACATGTACTATCCATATAGAATAGTATTACCTTAGAATATATTAAAACTCATACCATTATACATGAAACAACCTTGGGTCCATTACCGAAACCTTTGTGCTACCTGACTTTCTTCAAGGGTTGTCATCAATGACAACCAACCTTAATCAACAGGTAAATCACAACAGACGAAAATGAATGCAGAAATCAACTCTAATATCAGGTATGTTATATAAACAAATATGCTAAAAAGACAAGATAAAGAGCCTACCTCGTCCAGACATTCGATGAAGTCCACCGTTGAGCACTTGAATCAAAGAAATACACCTGCAACTTGCCTTCAACAACCAAGAAATGCAATCATATGGTGATAATATAAAATGTTAGCACATTCAATATCATAATCCATCAAAATTCATAACAAATATGCCCATGGAATAACAATTCAAATATTTGCAAGATATTAATCGGATGAGAAAAGAGTATTTATATTAAAACATAATCAAAAGAAGTGAATGAATTACAAACTTTCATGTTGGCATGGTTCAGAACCAAGAAACTAAGTCCCTTCAATCTAGGCCTCCACCACTTCAATCCTCCACCAAAGGAAAGCTCATATAAGAGAGACAATGAGGTTCTCAATCATGTAGGGAAGAGCTTGGGGGCTCAACAATGTGTTTAGACTTGAAAGGATAAAAGGATGCAGACTCAATATGAAGTGAATAATTTCTCTAGAGTAACTTTGCTCTCAAAGTTGAATTCTTCTCCTCTTTTCCATAGCTCGAATTTGGTCAATTTATAGCCTTCAAGTGGAACTGAACGCCCGATTCAAAACGTTTCCAGTATATGGAAGGTCAAGGATTATGGATCTTGTGACGTGACATGGAAACCCAACACCATTTTTTAATTTTGGGTGCAAAACTCGATGTACGTGGTTTGTAGTGGTGCAACATGCGTATATGCATGCTATATAATAGGTAGGGTGCGTATATGTGGCAAAAATATTTTTTTAGCTGTGGGTTTTACAAAAAGGGACTTCAGGTCTGCATAGGGAAATGGAAAAAGGCCTTATGAGCAAATTTTCATAAGGTGAGGCAAATATTTCTATAACAATCTTACTTTGATGGCCTTCCATTTCCCTCTACAGACTTAAATTCCCATGTTGTTCACTCCAGAACTAAAAATACATATTTTTGTCCATATATGCGACCTGTAGTTAGACAACTCCCGTATTGATATGAATACTATGGGTAGAACGAAAATGAATACATGTTATTATTATTATTATCACATAGACACAAGAATAGTAGAGATACAATAACATAGATACAGTAAAATTGGTTTCTATTCAATAAGAAAATGTGTTAAAACTGTAAAATGCAGTGGAAAACAAGCGTGCTAGAATGGTGTCGGCTTATCTCTGAGAAGAGATGTGATGATTGTGCTCATTTTCAAGAAGCTGGTTACAATGAGGTTCTCCAATCTTTTTTACAATAAATAGGAATGCCAAAACCCTATACATCCAAAAACCTAACCCTAGGAGATGAAGTGCCAAAAGTCATGTGGGCCCCGTTGGGGTAAGCCAATACATCAACTTCTCAGGGTCGTAACTTTTGCGCAAAATATTCGTTTTAGGAGCACGATAACCCGTTGGAAAGTTCTATCTGAGGACTAGACATGTTGTCATTAGAATCTAACATTATTAACAATCTAATTGTGGCGAGCCCTAAAAACGTTGTTTAGGGTCTCAAAACGGCCCCGAAAGTCGAGGACCCGAAAACTAGGAAAAAATTGTCAAACTAGAAAAATGTCAAAAATAAGCTAGTTAGAATAGGTGGGAGGCCACTGACATCCATCTAGATCACATATACACAAGTTTCCCCATTACATCTCGTGTACATCGGGTTTTGTGCTCAAAAATTAAAAATATGTCAGGTTTCCATGGCATGTCATGAGATCCATGATCCTTGACCTTCCATATACTGGAAACACTCTATCCCGACCCTTCAATTCCATTTTGAGGCTATACAATGAGCCATATACAAGCCTTTGGACACACACACCATTGAAAGCAAAGACACTCTCGAGAAATTTCACTTCATATTGAGTCTTCATCCCTTTGTCCTTGAAAATCTAAACTCTTTGTGTTCAACCCCCAAGCTCTTCCTATCTTGAGAGGGAGAACCTAATTGAATCCTACTACTTGTGAGTTTTCCTTTGTGTAGGATTGAAGTGGTGAAGGCCTAGTTGGAGAGACTTAGTTTCTCATTTCCAATATGTGTCGTTACATAAGTTTGTCACTTATGTACTTATGTTGATTACATTAATAGAAATACTATTTTCTCATCCAATTATATGTTGCAAATATTTACATTACTTTCCATGGGAATATTTTTCATACATTTTAATGGATTATGCTAATTTATATGCTAACTTTCTGTATGATTTTTATATTCTTGTATATATTGATTGTTGAGGACAAGTTGCAAGCATCAAGTTTACAATCGTGAGCTCAGCCAAGGTCTTGTTCAGACGTCTGGATGAGGTAGGAACTTAGCCTTATCTCGTTAGCATTTCCATTTATCTAGCATAATTGAGTTTAGAGTTGATTTATGGGTGTTGTTATGCTTGTTGTGTCACACAGTTGGTCTAGATTGATGGACAGTTGGATAATTGGTTGCCATTAATGTTAACCCTTGGAGAGTGATGTTGTAGATTGATTTCAACCCTTAGAGATTGATTTCAACCTTTGAGTATGTCAGGTATCACATTCTGGTAGCTCTAGAGGTATGGGTAAGGAACCCATGTTTTGTTGAGCAATAATGTAATGAAGATCGGTGTATATGAAGGTAAAATTATTCTAGATGGATAGTACATGTCATGTCATTTCCGGTGATATGTATAACATCACATAACTCACAATTAGAGAGTTATGGCCTTGTGAAGTTGGAGAGCCCTCATGAGTTATCTAGAAGCCCCTAGAAGGTCAAAGAAGTCAATTATTCTAGAAGCTCCTAAAAGAAGTGTACTAGTCAAAATGATGGTAAATAGGAGTTAATCATGGGTAAAGTTGTTGCATTAAGAAAATAATTAAAATTGTGAGTTTTTTAACTATGGTAAAGTGGTTGCGAAGAGAAAATTATCTAAATAATAAAGTGATTGCAACAAAAAATGGTGAGTTTATTATTTATGGACAAGTCAAAGTGGCTACAAAAGAAATTAATTAAATAATAAAATTAGTTGCAACTAAAAGTGAAGAACTTACTATTTGTGGATAAAGTGGTTATAAGTGGACAAGTGGTTAGAAGTGGGTTATCTCTAAAAGAAGGAAGTTGGGTAAAGTGAGTTAGAAGATAACCCCTTGAGGAAGCTACTTGGAGAGTATAAATAAGAGAGAAAGGGTCTCTTATTAGCATCTATTTTTGGAATATAATTAAATATCCATTTGTGAAAGGTTATTTGGAAGGTATTATTGATAGATCAAATTTGCGGTAGAAAAATCGCGGCAGAAAAATCACGGCAACAAATTTGTGGTAAAAAAATTGCGCCAGCAAAATCGTGGTAGCCGAATCAACAATATTACCAACTTAACCAGAACTTTGTCGAGCCCTCATTTTTTCAAGTGTCACATTTTTTACCTCGTTTTTAAAAATGGTGCTATCGGTAGCACCCCCCTCCCTTTTTAGGTGGTATTTTGATATTTTAAATTTTTTGATCCATAATATTTCCACAAAAAAAAAAAATTAATGCTTAATTTTCATCTATTTTCAATTTTTTTAAGTTTTTTTTCAACGGTGTTTTTAGTCATTTTTCCATACTTCTTTCAATCTTAAAAATATTTTTTACCATTTACTTTTTTGAAATTAAGATTTTTCATATAATTGTGTCTCCTTAATTAAAATATAGTGGAAAACATCATTTTTAACAAATTGTTAACTTTTACTTCAATGCATAAAAAATAATTGTAATTAAATAACACTATTTTTGAATATTTAACAAAAAAGTATAATTTTATTTTATTTTTATAAATTAAAAAATAAAAAAACTAAGGAAAATAAAACAATTGAAATTAATTAAAAAAAGAAAAATTTAAAAAACAAATTAAAAATTATATATAGTTTATATATAATATAAACTATATAGTTTATGTATAATATAAACTATATATTGTTTGGCCCATTCACTTGTCATACAAGCTTTAGGTCATTCCACAGCTAGTTATTTATGAGGGGCTACCATCCAAGGCCTATTTGGCTAAGAGTGAGTTGATGAATGAACTTTGTCTAGTGTGTGGTAAATCGGAGACAATGAAACATATATTTGGACTGTCATTTTGCTAGGGACTATATATATATAATTTTTTATATAAAGTACCATTTTATTTTATTTTTAAATTTTTTATAAAATTTTATGATTCAATTTTGTTTTTCTTTCAAAAATTTAATATAATGTTTTAGTTTAGGGTTTTTCAAAAAAAAATTGAATTTTAGATTTTTTTTAAATATATTTTTTTATTTTGTTTATTAATTTCGTTTTTTTATTGCCTTGCTTTTTCTCTCTTTTTTTTTATGTTTCAAGGTTATTTCAGTTATTATTTTTTTAAAATATGTGTATATTTAATTTGGAAATTTTAATTTTTTTTTCATTTTTTTCTAGTTTTTTTTTCACTCTTTTTTTAATGTTTTTTTTTTATATTTTATATAATTTTGGTTTTGAATATATTTTTTTGAATGTGTTTTTTGCTTCATTTAAAAAAAAAAACTTGGGAAGATTTTGTCCTTTCTATTTATTCATTTTTCAATGTAAATTTAAGAAGAAAAAAAAATGTTAGTAAATAAATTTTTAAGTGATCATTTTGTATCCAATTTTGGGTTTTTTTTTTGCATAGGGATCTATTGTCAAAACCATGGTTTCAATTACGTTGAAATGAGCCATAATTTTAACGTTTAGAAAAACGTTTTTCTTTAGTTATCGTCACTTTTTTATTTAGGTGTTAATTTTAAGGTTTTTCTAAGCTATTGTATCAGTTTTGAAGGTCATGCTTGAAAAATGTTGTAATTTTGACCCCATTTGAAAAAATGGTTCTACGAGGTAGCACCATTTTTTGATTTGGGGTTGATTTTCATGTTTTTTATGCAAAAACATGAGTTTTTTGGGCTATAGTTCTCATTTTGAAGTCACAATTCTTGTTAAGTTGGTAATATTGTTAATCGTGGCAACAAAATCACAACAACAAAATCATAGCAACAAAATCACGGCAACATAATCACGGCTACATAAACAGATCCGTAATAGATCCACAACTACACGAATAAAAATGTATGGTTTTCATATGTGTAGTGTTGAATCCATGAATCTGGTTGAGGGTTTTCCTTGTAAATCTATTGGATGCCCTATTGGAAGTTTAAGGCTTGTTGTAGAATGGTTTTGAGGGAGATCTATTGAAGCAGATTGTCGGTGCATGTCTGAGTCTTATTGGTATATCTTATGGTACATTGTGAGAGGATTTTGTTAGTGGTATTGATATATGATTGGTACACACTTGAGGCTACATAACTGTGAGGTTTTGGCACATGTTTTGATGTGAGGGTTTATGGTATTTGGTTATGCATAGTGTGATGTATTGCTATAGAACTTTTGATGGTTATATTGATATATGTCTTTGGTATATGATTTAGATACATGTTGGGACAGATAGTTGATGAGTGGCACATACATGAGGTGTATGATACGGTGATGTTGGTACATCTTGATGAGTCATAGTTTGATCTATAGTTGATGCATGATTGGTACATATTTGGTACATTGTTAGATGCACTTTCTAGTAGTATTGTTGGCACATGGTTTATGGATGATGTGGCATATATGACTTGGTATACTTTTAAAAGCACATATTGATTGTGATACATCTTGTTGATGTTTGTAATTAGTCTTGGTTGATACATATCTTGGTGATATTTTGCATATGGATCAGATTTTTCACGGTGATTGATCTTGGTGAATAGATATGATTAGTTGATGAGATTGATGAGATAGGTTGATGTGACATGTTGTGTTGTGCATAGCTGATGAACTTGTGTTAGTACAGGTTGTTTGGTGTACATTGATCGGTACAGGTTGTTGGTAGAGGTTGATAGTGACAAGTTCAGAATGACAATGTTTGATTCAGTGACAAGTTTTCTACATTTGGTATTTCAAGGCAGTTGGACGGGGAAAGAAAAAGGGGTTGTAGCCTCCTTCCAGTTGGTGCTAAAGAATCAAGGAGTTGGATCTTCCTTTAGGTTGGATCCTGAGAACTAGGTGGTTGTATCCACCTTTCGAATGTAGTTGGAGAACCCAAGGGGTTGTAGCCTCCTTCAGGTTGGATCCTGAGAAACTAGGGGGTTGGAGCCTCCTTCTAGTTGGAGATGGAGAATTGGAAGTTGGTGACATATAAGAAAATCATTCTGCAGTTTTCTCCTACATTTGGTTTCCACGTAAATATTGGTGTATTGTGTATTATGTGGGTGTGTTTGTTATTGTTTATTATGCAATGATGGATGTTAATGTTTATGATATAGTAATATATTGATGATGAACATATGAACATTGTTAAATATGTAAAAATAATATACATTGTTGTTTAAAGGATTAATAAGTGGTATAATTGCTCATTATTGATTTACCCTCCCCCTCTCAACAATCCAACAATTGGTATCAAAGTAGGTTCCTTCAGGAAATAGTTTAACCACTGAAAGGAGATCATGGAATACATTGAGAATGGAGTATCAATGTTTGATGGTCAAAGTGATCTTGTGTATGATATATGGAGCGAAAGGATGAAAGTGTTTTTACAGGAACAAGGGTATGATATTTTGCAATTAGTTGTTATAGGATATGATAGTTCAAAAAGGGAAAATACTGCAACAAAGAAGGATCTGAAACAAAATAACAAAATTTCAATGAAATTCATTTTGGAAGGACTATATGATTCAGTAAAGAACAAAGTGGGTAAATGTTCATCATCTAAAGAAATTTGGGATAAGTTACATAATATCTATTCTTCACCCATCACAGAGTCATAGAATGCCAAAGAAGATGCATGTACAGAACAAGAGGAAATATTATCATCATTTTATACAAATTAAGAAGAAGAAGAAGAAGAGTATGAAATCAACAGAAGTATGTTTTTCTACTTTAAATGTGAAAAAGGAGGACATCTTGAATATGAATGCATGTATTTGAAAACTAAAAGTGATGAGATAGAAAAGCACAATGAAGTAGTAAACAATCAATGATAAAGAGAACTTGAAGAATAAATCTTCATCATGAAGATCCAACTTGAAGAAGCAAGAAGAATAGAAGAATTAATGACGATCTAGATGAAGAATAAAGAAGAGGACTGTGAGAAGCTTGAAGAATAAATTTTTATGTTAAGAGTAAAACTTGTCAATCTCAACAAAAACATTGAGGAAGCATCTGCATAATCAGTAAAGATAGTTGAAGAGAAATTTCACAGGTCATTAGAAGGGAAAAGTGAAGAGAAGCCTAAGAGTTATGGAGAAGTCATCAAAGGATCTATAAAGAAGGAAAAATGCAATAACCTAAAGAATAATATTCCAAAAGGACAGAAGACTCAAGAACAAGACTACATAATAGATGGACATCAAAGAAGACCTTCCATATTCAGACAACCAAGAAGCTTCACTCATAATGAAGGAGTCAATAGAAGATAATATCATGATCAGCCAAAGCATGATTTCAAAAGGAATACAACACAGGGACGATCATCCACTCTCGGGTATGTAAATTTATTTGATGGTCATTGTTTTTTATTGTAATAACTTTGGACATAAGGTTGCAGATTGCAGGGCTTATGAAAGAAATATTCAGGCAAGAAATGCTTATGTGGCCTCACATAACATTGAATGTTACAAATGCCACAACTATGGTCATATAGCTCAGAATTGTAGAAGTATGACAGTGCCATCCATGAAGAAAGAAATAAATATTAGATATACAAAAAATTGGAAAATAAAATAACAAGAAGAGAAAGTGAATAAAGACCAGATTTAAGAAATTGCAAGACTTTCCATAGTATGAGAAAGAAAAGGAAAACAAGCAAAGGGAGAACAATTTTCAAGAACCACATTGTTAGAATCTACAATAGAGAAGGATCATAATAAAGAGAAGGTAAATAAAGAACATGTCTTAGAGATTACATTGTTTGCAGTAGCACGAGAAAAAAAAGAAGAGAAGGTGAATAAAGAATGGGCCCAAGAGATTGTACTTTCAGTAATTATAGTGCAAAATCAATCCATATGCAGAAAGAAAGAAGTCAGAGTTCAGAATGATGATGTATTCACATACGAAGAGGAATATTACACTACATCAGAGAAGGTATTGTTATGATCCATTTGTCTTGGAGACTCCCAGGTAATATGAATATTAGACAAGGGGAGTCTATACAGTAGCTGAGATAGATGGGTCAACATTGTGGACAGTTGAGTAGCAAAGTCTTGGACAGTATAGAGAGAGATGGATTTGTAAGAACACTTAGCAGGTTTGGATAGATATGTGATAGTGGATGAAAGAATGGATTCAGAGAGTGATTCAGAGATTGGTTCATAGATTGGTTCAGAGAGTGGTTCAGAGATAAAGGAATATTATCATAATGGATGATAATTACACAAGAATATTTGAATTCTTATTCTTGAATATTTTTCATATATGTCAGTTGATTACTCAAGGAATCACCAATGGACAATAACTCCAATAGGTTGAGGTACAGGTTGATGCATGGACAGGTCCAAGGATCGTCATAGGAATAGAAAATCATGGTATTGTTGAGAAGTTGATCAATGTTCTAGTAGAGTAACATCATCTGCAGTAGATGCAGATAGAAGTGATAGCATATTGTTCACAATGATTACATGAAATATTGTAGAGAAGATAGGGGGATTCATACCCATAGGGGGATTTATTTTCTTAACCATGATTGGTTAGAGAAGGTACATTATAAGATAGATAGGGGGAGTTAATCCTTGTCAAATGGAGATAGAGAGTAATCAGAGATATGAATACAAGAGGAGAATCCCTAAGGAGAGATACCCTTTGTCATTGATGTCAAAGGGACAAAGATAAAAACATTGATGAGGAGTATGAGCATGAGTGTTTCCATCAATGTTGGTGTTGCCATCAATACCAAAGGGGGATATTGTCAGACAATTGATATATATTGATGGAAAATTGGATAGTTAGTTGTCATTGATGTCAACCCTTGGAGAGTGATATTTTAGATTGATTTCAACCCTTAGATATTGATGTCAACCTTTGAGTATGTCCGGTAGCACATTCTGGTAACTCTAGAGGTATGGGTAAGGAGCCAAAGTTTGGTTGAGGAATAATGTAATGAAGATCAATGTATATGTAGGTAATACTATTCTATATGGATATTGCATGTCATTCCATTTCCGGTGATATGTGGAATGTCACATAACTCCTCGCGGTTAGAGAGTTATAGCCTTGTGAAGTTGGAGAGCCCTCACGAGTTATCTAGAAGCCCCTAGAAGGTCAAATAAGTCAATTATTATAGAAGCTCCTAGAAGAAGTGTACTAGTCAAATTGATGGTAACTAAGATCTAATCATGGGTAAAGTTGTTGTATTAAGAAAATAATTAGAGTTGTGAGTTTGTTAATTATGGTAAAGTGGATGCAAAGAGAAAAATATTTAAATAATAAAGTGGTTACAACAAGAAGTGGTGAGTTCACTATTTATGGATAAGTCAAAGTGGTTGCAAAAGAATTAATTAAATAATAAAGTTAGTTGCAACTAAAGGTGGATAACTTACTATTTATGGATAAAGTGGTTGAAAGTGGACAAGTGGTTAGAAGTGGGATAGCACTAAAAGAAGGAAGTTGGGTAAAGTGAGTTAGAAGATAACCCTTTGAGGAAGTTACTTGGAGAGTATAAATAAGAGAGAAAGGGTCCCCTATTAGAACCTATTTTGGGAATATAATTGAATATCCATTTGTGAAAGGCTATTTGGTAGGTATTATTAATAGATCAAATTTACGGTAGAAAAATCACGGCAGAAAAATCATGGTAGAAAAATCGCAGCAAAAAAATCACGGCAACAAAATCGCAACAACAGAACCACGGAAGTAGAATCACAACAACATAATCATGAAAACAAAATCACAACAACAAAATCACGGTTACAGAAACAGATCCATAATAGATCCACAACTGCAAGAAGAAAAATGAATGGTTTTCATATGTGTAGTGTTGAATCTATGAATTTGGTTGAAGCTTTGCCTTGTAAATCTATTGCATTCTCTCTTGGAATTTTAGGGCTTGTTGTAGAATGGTTTTGAGGTAGATCTATTGAAGTATATTGTTGGTGCATGTCAGATTCTTATTGGTATATATTCAGATAGATTGTGAGAGGCTTTTGTTAATGGTATTGATATATGATTGGTACATAGTTGAGGTTACATAACAGTGAGGTTTTGGCACATGATTTGATGTGAGGGTTTATGGTATTTGGTTATGGATAGTGTGATCTATTGTTAGAGAAATTTTGATGGTTATATTGCTATGTGTCTTTGGTATATGATTGAGATACATGTTGGGACAGATAGTTGATGAGTGGCACATACATGAGGTGTATGGTATGGTGATGTTGGTACATCTTGATGAGTCATAGTTTGATCTATAGTTGATGAGTGATTGGTACATATTTGGTACATTATTAGAGGCACTTTCTAGTAGTATTGTTGGCACATGGTTTATGGATGATGTGGCATATATGACCTGGTAGACTTATAAAAGAACATGTTGATTGTGATACATCTTCTTAATGTTTGTAAGTAGTCTTGGTTGATGCACATCTTGGTGATATTGTGCATATGGTTGAGATTTGTCTCAATGATTGATCTGATTGATCGATGAGATTGATGAGATAGGTTGATGTGACAGGTTGTGTTGTGCATAGTTGATGCACTTATGTTGGTACAGGTTGTTACAGGTTGTTGGCACAGGTTGTTTGGTGTAGTTTTATTGGTATAGGTTGTTACAGGTTGTTACAAGTTGTTGGTACAGGTTGACAGTGACAGGCTGATAGTGAGAGTGTTTGATTCAATAAAAAAATTTCTACATTTGGAATTTATATTTCAGAGTGGTTGGATGGGGCAAGGAAAGGGAGTTATAGCCTCCTTCCGGTTGGTGTCGGAGTATTAGGGATTTGGAGCTTCCTTCAGGTTGGATCATGAGAACTAGGTGGTTGTAGCCACCTTCCAACTGTAGCTGGAGAACTTAGGGGGTTTTATCCTCCTTCGGGTTGGAATCTCCTTCCAATTGGAGCTAGAGAATTGGAAGTCGGTGCTTCCTTGAATGTAATTCTTGACATATAAGAAAAGAATTATGTGGTATTATGTGGATGTGTTTGTTATTGTTTATTATGCATTGATGGGTGTTAATGTTTATGATACAATAATATATTGATGATGAACAAATGAACATGGTTGAATAAGTAAAATAATATAAATTGTGGTTTAAAGGATTAATTAG
>JZKD02S1387057.1:636134-670785 GCA_000966675.3 Picea glauca
GGGAAGGTCCCCCTTTTGGGGTATTGGATGATTTTTCTCCTTCATTGGTCTATGTTTTTCTGAGCTTCTATGTCACTTGTTGCTTAACAACATTTATTTTTCTTTGCATATGAGTTTCTTGGCCTCAAACTTACCCTGACAGTGTATTATTTGGCATATGTGGGTTTTCCCTTGACAGTCACATACATACGTGAGTTGTCAGTTCTTAGGGCATGTACATACACTTATGTTCCCTGAACAGTCGCGTACACTATTTTTTGAGTATGTTTGGTTGTGTTTAGTGTTTGCTGGTTGTTGAGACTTCGTGGGTCCCTGTCTTGATTTTTGAGTTCCCACATAGTGATAGGAAGCCGCTTTATTAGTGAATATTTCGGGAAAACGTGTGTCGTGTAATTTTTCTCATTTCATTGTCCTTGCATGTTGGTCTGGGTATTTTCTTCTTAGTGTCCTTCTTGGATTATCTCTTTGTGCTTGTAGTAGGGTCTGCTTGGAGGTTGTTTATTTAGTCCTTGCATTTTCATTTCACTATATTGAAAATAAAAATAAAAACAAAATATTTTTCTTTTTGCATTTTATCTAGATATTTTACATTTTGGTTGCATTCCTTTCATTTAACAACATTTAGAAGCATACCATATATTTGAAAATCAAGACTAGTCATTAGAAGTCTTTTTATATTTGCTTATTTTATACTGATTCATCATACCATCAATAAATTCACGATCCCACCTCTTGAGTAAGAAAAATCCATTAAAATTAACATTGAATAATTAAAATTGATTAGAGACGATTTTATTTTTTAGGGTACACAAACAAGTGTAGGACCTAGGGCCTTGGAATAGGATTTTGTGAGTAAACTTCCCCAAGGCTATACAAATCAACGCATGTGTCTGACCATGGAGTGATGAAGCCCATTGTGTAATTGGTGATGTTAGGAGGCTTCGCTCACACTGGAGTTAAGCAAAAGGTTGTGTGAAGTTGGTTGCAAAGATAGCCCTCTAATATCTTTCTAGCGTTGGAGATATTTCTAGGGTTCTATTTGTATTTGGGGATCTTGCTAGTGACTTTACCTCCTTGAGAGGTGATACTTTCAATATTTGAGCTTTGATACCCTACCCATATGGTGGACCAGAATTGCAGTTGCTTGCCTATGCATTGGTTATATCGTGGTGACTCTAGTTGCTTGACATAGGTAGCCACATAGGTTTCTTCTAGGGATTATTCTACAAGTACCTTGAGTCAGATAGGGATCAGACAACACACCAACTTTATGGAGGATTTCCTCTCTGGATAGATCTAAGTGACTACACTGTGAAACCTACAAGGGTCCTTATAACTGATTATAACACCTCCACTCTATTGTTGAGGAGTCTCGGGATCCTCCTAGGCAAGGAATACCTAGTTTAATTCATGAGGTCCCTTTTAGCCATTATATCTTGTTTGTGTGCACTAGATTCTATATTTATTTAGGTCTGTTCTCTTTGATTATTAGTTGGCCTTAGGATTTTACATTTTTTCATGAGTTCTGAATCATCGTGGAGAAAGACTAGCCTCCTCACCGATATCTTCATATTTTGAAGCTACCACCACGATAAGATCATTTACCAAAGTTGCCTCCTAAAAGGCGTAGATTTAATAAGTGTGGTACATATATCTCCACCTCCTAGACTCGTGATCGTACTACCATGAGTAATAATTCAGATACAAATGTATCAGGAACCCCTTCGACTCCAACCTTCACTATAGTTAATGGATTCCCCTCGACTCATGCATCATCAATGGTTTGGATTCCAAAAAAAACTTTACTTAATACTTCCCAACCCATGGTCTCTTCTCAACCCATGAGAACAAATCCTTTTGTGTTCCCAGGTGGTTCACCTGATTATAGCACTCAGTCAATGCTTGAGGCCTTTAATCCCTTCTCTTTTGTTATGCCTGACATGATGTCGCACTTCTCACCCTCTGTTTCGATGGCCAACATGAATCCTAGTTTTGGGCCTGGGGGCACGACTCCACCTTATGTTCCTTTCTCGTTTGGTGGGGGTCATATCCCTCAAGAAACTCCTATGGTAGGAGGTTATAATAATCCTTTGTTTGGGCCTAATCCTAGATTCAATGCTCCATGATGGAGTGCTCAAATGGGCAGTCAGTTTACTTCTTATATTTCACCCATCATTCCCTCTTCCTCCATGCCAATTCCTACAAACACTTTTATTATGGCGAATATTTATTTAACATCTATTGTTTCATCAGGGGGGGGTCATTTTTATGGTATGGGAAACCCCCAACATTGAGTTCCTTCATCTGGGGGAAACATATATAATCCTTATCATGTCGCCTTCTCATCGAAAGAAGCTTTCGTGGGTATGGTGCCATAAAAACCTTTCATAAATCAGCTAGGAGGAGGATATTATCTTACTGGTTAGGGCCATGGTGTATACTAGAACCCTAGTTGGCCCACAATATCTCAACCCCAATATTTCTCAGGATCATGGGCTCAAACGACGTAACCTTGAATCCATTTTCTGGCCACATTAAAACTTCCATATTTTTCAAAATTAATGAATGACCCAGTGCGTCACGATCCATATTAGCCCCCCATCCCTACCAAGATTCCCTCTAACATTCCAAAGTTTGAGGGAAAGACTAGTGAGGACCCAGGTGATCACATTACTACCTTTCACCTATGGTGATCATTTAACTCCCTAAATGAGGATTTTATTTGTTTGAGATTATTTCAATGCACCCTTATGGGGGTTGATGTGAAGTGGTACATCGAGCTACCTAGGGGTACTTATGAAACTTTCAATTAGATGATCCTGGTTTTTCTCAACCACTTCCAATTGCCAGTTCATTATGATGTTGACATAGAAATTTTATCGAATTTTCGTCAGGATAAGGCCACCCACATCTCTGATCATATTTAAGAGTGGTGTAGACGAAAGAGGTTGATCAAACCCTACATTCCTCCATAATTTATGTCAGAATGGTTCCTCAAGTTCTTTTTACCTTACATTTTGAAGTATGTTTCTACATCTGGAGTAATGTCTGAGGAAGAGGCCATCTTCAAATCCCAACAGTTAGACCTTATATATGCTCAATCTGGGATAGTTTTTGAAATTATCCCTGATGCACTGCAGTCGAAATATGATCCCATAAAAAAATCATGTGCCTCATTTCAATGGGATCATAGGCTCCAAAAATGATAAGACTGCAGACCTTGTGATGAACCTATTGAAGGATTTGTCTCTTAACTAGTCTGTAGTAGGACAGTCTACATCTTTGTCCACACCCACCTAGTCGGTAGATGTGCATTCTGTACATTCAACAAACCTGAACGGTGACCAACAACCCAAAGGGAATAAAAGGAAAGGACATGGAAATAATCATAAGGGTGGAAAGAATAATAAAAATAATAAAGAAAAGGACAACAATAATAACAATAAATATAATAATAATGATGGTGAGGGAAAGAAAGAAAAGAGGAAGGTGAAGTTTCCTAGTAAAATTTGTAAATATGATCGCCTTACCCACTTGTGCCCCAAAATCGAGGAAGCCTCGAGGCTCATAGTGCAATAGCCTACTATGCTGACGAACCCATTTCCACATAACCAAAATATGACCTCGAGATCCTCCAACACAGGAAATGCGTCGAGCGGGAGTCAGAACACCTCGGAACATGATGGTATCCATCTATACATCAATATGGTTAAATCTATGATTGATGTAGCCACTCGATATCTCGATTATGGCTCTTCACAGAATGTTATAGGTCCAAAGCCTGCTCCTCCGAAAACACCTTTTCATATTGATAAGTCAGATCCTCCACCTTATATTCTCAAAGGAGTCCTTAAGCATTATGCCCACAATCCCAATCCCAGAGCCACCCAAAATTACTCGATTGTCAAGGATTTGGGCCAAACATTGTGCATGATTTCAGCCTTGGAGGTGCCCCAAACATGTCCCATACAGAGGAATTCCTTGCTATATGATTTGGGAGCTCTAGACCCGAGTGGCTCAAAAGTTATCAAGTTTTATGTTTAATGTCAAGCCTTTCTTTCCTTATCATGTGTCCTTTCATATCCATGTGGAGGGTATGATTTTCACCATCAATTGTACTATCATTGATGGAGGCGCTTCGACATCTGTTATGTCTTTATATTGTTGGAAATCCATTGGCTCTCCATTGCTTTCCCAGTCAACGACCATGTTTACCACATTCAATGGACATTCATTCAGGCCCCATGGTATTCTTCCCGATTTCCTGGTCCAGTTAGGCGGAAATACAATCAAGTTCGAGGTCGAGGTGGTTGATGCACCTCTCAACTACAACCTTTTACTAGGGTATAATTATACTTACGCTATGACATTCGTTGTGTCGTTGTTTTTTTGCATTTTATGCTTTTCTCATGAAGGGAATATAGTGACGATCAACTAGTTATTCTTTGTGCATCCTAGTCCTACTGCATCTGTGGGACCCTCGGTCCCCATTATTGATAATTCTCAGTAGGAAAATGAGAACATTGGTGTTGGTATGTACTCCCCCTTGATGAGAAATTTCAATTTCTCGGCACCAATCGCACACACCAATGCCATCTCCGGTGAGTCTTCATTGCCACTACGGTTTGTTCCTTTTTGTACATAATATCTTAATGACCCATGGACCCTACCTTCTTTGGACATGTCATAGGAAGTTAATTCACACATCGGGATGGAAATGCCATTGTATGTAGTAGAGATTGTGTATCAAGCTATACTAGAAGCTAATGTAGACTCAGAGCCTCCCTCCTCACAGACATATGAGGTGGATCTTGTATTAGAGCCCATATGGTTTGTCCAATAATATTGTTCTCATGACTACATCAAAAATAAATTAACCTCGGATGAAGCCATTCTAGAGGCCATTTCTCGTTTGGATAGGCCTTGGGACGACCTTCATCATAGATATTATTTTCTCCCAGGGATTGAATGGATTGAGCATGATGAGTGTAGGTCCACCTTGAGTGAGATGGTATGTCATGTCATGGTTTCATTATATATGCATTGTGTATATGTCGAAGGAAACATGGAGAATATTTCTCCCACCGTTGCGATCAACATCTCTTGAACCCATGGAAAAATTGAAAGTTTATATATCAGTGTAGATTGTTTGCCTAAAGAAATTTAGAACTACACTGATCTCTTCAAAGATTTATGAGATGTATTTTCTTGGTCATATGAAGATATGTCAAGGATTGACCCCAGTATTTTCGAACATGAAATTAAAAATTATTCGAATTCTAAACCTATTTGGAAAAGACCGAGAGTTGTAAATCCTAGGAAGGCCCCTGCTATTAAGGAAGAAGTGGAGAAGCCGCTCAATGCTAGCTTCATCTACCTAGTTCCATTGACTGAATGGGTATCCAACCCCATTCCCATTGATAAAAAGCAAGGAATCATTCGTGTATGTATGGATTTTAGGGACCTCAACAAAGCATGTCCTAAAGATAATTTCCCCACTCTTTCCATTGATCATATTATTGATGAGTGTGTGGAAAGCAAAGTATTTTCTTTTATGGATGGATTTTTCATGTTATAATCAAATTCAAATTAAATGCAATGATCAACACAAGACGACATTTATTTTTCCTTGGGGTACCTTTGCATACCAAAAAATTCCTTTTGGTCTTAAAAACGTCGGATAAACCTTCCAATGCACCATGACCTTTGTGTTTCACGATCTTAAGCACATTTTCAAAGCCTATTTAGATGATCTCAATGCTCATTCTCGAAACAGGATTGATCATTTGACTCACCTTTAACTTGTATTTGAGAGATGTCATTATTATTGCATTCATTTGAACCCTTAGAAATGCATCTTTTGCGTTAGGTCTGGCTGCCTTTTGGGGTTCATAGCTTCTAAGAATGGGATCATAGTGGATCCTATGAAGTTTGAGGCAATACTTCAATTTCCTCCCCCACGTCGACAACTCCAAGCTTTATAGGGGAATTATAACTTCTTGTGTCATTTTGTAGCGAACTATGCCAGTATAACTAAGGGTTTCATGCATCTTTTGAAGAAGGACACTTTGTTCATATGGGATGAGTGAGCCTAGGAATCCTTCGATGCTCTTAAGAAATTCTTGGTATCGACATCTCTGTTGAAGCCCCCATACTACAGTAGAGATTTCTTGCTGTATATTTTCACGTCCAACAGGACGATTGGTATGGTTCTAGTTCAGTAGGATGATGAGATCCATGAGCAAGTTATCTATTACCTTATCCAAAATCTAATTGGTCCTAAACTTAACTATTCTCATGTAGAGAAGTTAGCCTTAGCAGTCGTGCATGTGGTTCAACGATTATGTCATTATATCTTACTCTACAAGGATATTGTAGTTGTAGATATCAATCCATTTCAATACTTCCTTACATGATGTATCATATGGGGGAAGTATAATAATTGGATTGTGATTCTATAGGAATTTGATCTTGATTTTACTTATGCGAAATCCAAGAAGTCGCTAGTTCTTCGCGGATGAACATATCTTCCTTATCTCATCTTAGGACCCCTAGTATGGAGATATTTTAATATAACTTCAATCCCTAAAGCTTCCCCAACATATTTTAAGAGACAACCGACAACGTATACACCATCAGGCCAAAAACTACCTCATTATCGGTGATACGTTATATTGTCAAGGGGTGAATAATATTTTTCATCGTTGTTTGACTCATGAAGAGGATGGATTTTTTTTAAATGACTACCATAGTGGGGTGTGTTGTGGTCACTTATCTATATTTGTGACAGCCCAAAAAATATTGCGAGCCAATTATTTTTGGCCGTCAATTTTTAAAGATTACGTTGAAGCGGTCAAGAAGTGTCACCCTTTCTAGGTATTCGCTCGTAAGATGTGCTCACACCATGCCCCTTTGCACCCAGTCATTATCGCCAGTCCCTTAATTAAGTGGGGGGTGTATTTCATGGACTGCAATCCAACCTTGGCCAGGGGGCATCATCACATTATTGTGGTCGTGGATTATTTCACTAAATGGGTTGAGACCATTCCTACCGTCAAATTCGATGGTGAGACTGCAATTTTTTCGTATTCAATCATATTATAGTTCGATTCAAAATCCCGAAGGAGATTTTCATTGATCATGGAAATCACTGCTAGAATGAAATGATGACAGGGTTAGCATCTAGACTGGGTTTTAAACATGACTATTCATCACCATACTATCCCCAAGAAAATGGACAAGTAGAGGTTGTGAATAAATCTCTTAAGACCATTTTGAAAAAGACTTTAAAACAGAGTAAATCTAACTGGCATGTGATTCTTTACCCTACACTATGGGTGTACCAAACCATGGCAAGAAATTCCACTTGTTTCTCACCGTTTCAGTTAGTTCATAGGGTGGAGTTGATTCTTCCTATTAAATGTGAAATCCCTTCTCTCAAGTTGGCAATAGAGCTCCTACCTAACACGACCGATCTCGAAGAACGCCTTGTACACCTAGAGAAACTCGATGAGCAACGTTGAGATGACACTTCGACCATCGAGGAAAATAAACGACATGTCAAGGTCCAATATGATAATTCTATCCATCCCCCACTATACGATGAGGGTGAATTGGTCCTTCTCTATGAACAAGCTAAAGAACCATTGGGGGAAGGAAATTTTAATCTCATCTGGCATGGTCCTTACATCATGCGATGGGTCCTTGAGAAAGGATCATATGAATTAGAATATTATGAAAGGAATGTGCTATATGAGCCCATAAATGGGCTCTATCTTAAATGATATTATGATTGATCCTTCGATCTCAAGCATGGGCTTTGTATACTAATGTATGTTAGTGTATATAATTTTATTTTTATTCTTTAGTGTCAACGAATTTCTTATTAAGTTTTCCCTTGGTTGGCAGATGTCAATGGAATTGTTAATGTTCTTAGGATTCACGGATGGTGCCAATTTTCATACTCGGAACATGGCTTCTGCCACTTGGGTTATCTATTCACCTGAGGGAAAACTAGTGTCTTTAGGTGGCGTTTGTCTAGGGCCATCAACGAACAAAGTGGCTGAGTATAGCGTCGTTATAGAGATATTTCATGATGCCATTTCACATGGTGTTTGATATTTATAATTTCTCTTGGATTCTTAGTTAGTTGTATTTCAATTGAACAAAAGTTACTGGGTCAGAGATCCTATTATACTCTGACGTTTCCTTCGGGTACAACTTTTAGAACGACATTTTGATTTTATTACTTACGATCATATACCTAGAAATTCCAATCATGTATCCAATGCATATGGTAATTACATTTTAGATTGGCATATTTCACATAACTAAGGAATGAAAAACATATAGACATTCATACATCCATTGTAATATATGCAAGGAAAGTCAAAGACCAAAATATTTTTTTATATATATTTCAGAAAAATATGTTGTCATAGTACAAAATGGGGCTTGTAGCCCTAGAATACATATACGGTCGGTACATCATATAAACATGAAATCTATGCCTAAGGTCCTGGGTGAATGTCATGATAACAAACTATGGAGTTTGTGAGATGTTGGAAGAGCCTCACACACACACGGGGTACACCCCCCACCTATTGTTGCATTTCCTCTAGTAGATCCTCCACTTGCACCTTAGGAACTCGGTGTGTCAAATGAGACAGGTTTCCTTTCACATTTTGGAGGAATATCTTTGTGTCCCCGCATACCATCTCATCTCCTCGGCCTCTGCACTAATTTCGTGGATATCCCTTTGGTCGTCGTGGACCTATGTTTGTGTCAAATAAATAACCATTAAATGATACCATACAAAATTATTTGTGTTTTTTGCTTGCCTCTATCAAATTGAAAAAACACACGCAAAAAATGAAATATATAAAATCAATGCTCATCGATCTCTCTGAAGTTGGATCCATGTGGAAATGGCATATCTTGGTCTCCTCAGTAGTATATCCCCTCATAAGGGTATTCATCGATCACAATGATCTGTCTTCTCCACTAGTGGAATATCTCATCGTTGTAGGGGGTTGGTACCCTACCACCTCCTAGCCACCGCATCACATCGGTCCATCATGACATGGCTGGATCGTGTAGATCATTTGGAGTAATCTCTACTCCCTCTCTTAGATATAGAACTCTATCAAAGAAAAAACTACACAGTATGGATGTGGACCCAAAGTTCATCATCCTATCAAGTTTGCAATACGTCAACTAGCTCTTCATATTGGCCAGTAGTGAGGTGCACTAGTCGTAAACCATGGGTCTCAAATACTCCATGAAATAGAACATGAGCATCCTTGACGCTTGATGTAGTGAGTTCAATCCTATTATACATGTGAGTACTAGGACAATGATCTTCGGACTCAAGCTCTCAATATCCTTAATAGGGAGATGACTCCCCACTTTCTCTGTACATGCAATGCAGTATTTGGCGATGTACTCCTCCATAGTCCGGCCACCTCCAACCCATTGGGCTTTGAGATTCACCACCTCGCTTTGGTGAGACAATCCTATTATGAAGTAGATATCATCCACTTTGATCCTCAATGGTTTACCATCCATGTTGAATGCCTCGATCTTTGGATCCCAATAGTTTATAAGTGTTTGGAGCAACCTCACTTGGGCCCTCATCCCTTTTATGGCACAAAACTTATAGATCCCACACCTATACAATTATTGTTGGGCCCTTACATATCTTTATATTTCTGCATCAACCTCTTCATGTTTCCTATCCCTCCATTCAATCACCATCCTACAAATGAAACACCAATGTTTTATTTAAATTCTTCAAAAAACTTGCTCACAGACTTGTACACGGGCTACCCTTATGACATTCGCATATAGGGAATCATATATACAAGAAGGATTTATCTTTCCTTCGTACATGAGGTCATGTATGAGACCTAATAAACTGTAGCTTGCATACACTCTAATTTCTAAATTACGGCCTCTTATACTCAAAATTTGGACACTAAAACTAGAAATTTAACCATTGAAATGAAAGAGGATAGCATGGATACTTACTTGGTCCAGACGATTTGCAATTATGTCAATCGTATATCTTGGAATCATCGATGGAATATCATGGGTAAAATGGCCTAAAATGCACTATATGAGTGAAACAACTTAAATGATATGGTAAATGTCATGTTTTTTACTATTTGTAAAAAACAATCTTCTACTTTCTATAGTTTTTTACCCTGTATCTCGTATTTTTTAACCAAGTGAACTGATTGAGCAGTATAAGACCTAGTTTGAAGTGGTTTTGTCCAGGGTTTCATGGATTTATGGCACTCTTCATCCCGTTCGTGCCTTCGATAGGTATTTACCATCACTAGCATATAGGGTAGGTTTTCATCCTGCTTTGCATTTTTGCATTATCTTATGACCATGATTCAAATTCCCTAGGTACAAACCCATTTGGTAGCGACACATAACCTTCTTGTTGCTACTATAAGTGTCATTATTAAGTGGTATAGGCTTACCAAACATGGGTACCCTAGTTAGAAAACTTTTTTCATTTGGTGCCCATGCAAAAATTACTCCATAGGTATGGGATTCTCTTATAGTATCGATATGACGTTGTGTTCAAACCTCATTGATCTTACTCAATCTAATTATGACCACTACTTATGGGACTCTCTTTGAGTCTTGGTTAATATCTTTTCAAATATTTCTGAGTGAACTTGTCTCTTTCACACTCGTTAAATGGATTTGAAAGGACGTATGTTTTGGTATAATTTTGACCCTTTTCCATACCAAATAGACTACTTATGAAAAAGGAATAATCTAGTCACCATAAGCTAGAAGAGTTCTCTTGGGTATTATTTTATACTTTTTTGGGCCTAGGGGACTAAATCTATGAAAAAGGACATTTTTTAGTTAAGTTGTAATTGCATCCCATTATCTTTCTTGTATTGTTGAACCTAATGTCGGCTCCCTTTTTTTCATTATAATCCCTTTTTCCCCAACAATTCTCAGCATTATCCAAGTAGTTCCTTTTATATATCCTTTGCAACTTGACATCCCTTTACTCGTAGAGGAAAACTCCCCCTGAGTGTCCATGTACTGCATGCATTTCCCTACATTGAGCATATGAATGTTTTGCTACTCAGAACTAGTTGGTTACTCGCGACACTCATTTCCTCTCCTATATCATAGCATTTCTTTTCCTATGAAAAAACAAAAAAAAAGATGGACAGGAAACAAATGTTATCTCATATTGGCAGCAGTCATGTCTCCTTTGAACAGAGCACAAATTATTTAATTCCATTTCATCCAAGGTTTGATTTTAGCATGAACTTAGGAATTTGACCTTATTACTTAGAGTATACTCCTCTGACTGGTTACTCTTCCAATCCCTATGGAGAGTTTGTTGATGCCTCCTGCATCACAAAATTTTTTTAATGATCAGTGTTAAGTATATGTTTCCTGAGTTATTCCTCTGTCTCATGCTCTTGTTCAAAGGAAGTCTAATCTTATGTCGGTCATTCCTCAAAACTCCTTGAATTTGCATGTTGGCTATCCCCTTACAAGTGAACTTCATAATCACATGAAAATGTTTTCCTACCTTTCACCATGGGCATACTTTCATCATTGGTGGGTGACCTTGAACCCAGCAGATGATATCTCTCCATTGGTCACTGATTGGGGGGTTTCCCTCGTGTTTGACAAAAATAAATCTATTCACACATTGGGATTCGTGCAATGTATTGGATTCCATCAAACCCTATTGGTGGTTTCCTCTCCTTTTTCAATAGTTTTCATTATTGGATGTTATTTAGAGGGTCTCTTTCATGTACTAATTTCATCTGTTGCATGCAAGAGACACACATGGTCATTGGTTCTTTAACATCTTATTCATCTGAGCTCTCCCTAATCATCAAGATATTTCTTTGCACCTCACGCTAGATGATGAGAGATTCCTTAATGCTCTCCTTTCAATGGGTATCCTTCCATAGACTTCATCTCATCTATTATGGAATTGATATCTAGAGTTATATGAGTACCTAGAGGCTTGCAATCATTAGTGGTAGGTTCTCCCACCATTGATAGTTGGGAATACATTAATATCTATTGATCGATGGATTATTCAAGTGTTCAACCTCAACACCCTTATTCACACTTATGGAATGTACTCGGTTCTTTGACACCTACTTTAATTATTGGTGGGTTGTCTTGCATTTGTTAACGATATACCTCAATGACTGGTAACCAAACAAAGTCTCATTATGTTCGACTTCAACCCATTTATTTGCATGATGTAGAATTTCACCTTCGGCGGATAGTGTTGAAGACTTCTAGTTCACAGTAGCAGATATCATATCTGTTGTTGTCTTTCATCAGACCGGTACTTATATGACATCAGTGATTATGGAAGATCATATTTCACTCCATTGTATACAAATATCTTCATTTGATTTTGAGACTGGAATCCACAATGTCTTGTTCGTGACTATGAAAGCCTATGGAATATGTCCACATTGTATTGCATATTCATGGCCATGAAAAACTATTTGATATATATCCACATGGATCTGTAGTGTAATTCAGTTTGGAAGCCATGTGTATAGAGTCAAGATGCATTGTAATATTATCAGGAGTAACTAGTTTTTCCAGTTGGGTCCTCATTAATCCACTTATGGGAATTATAATGTATTTCAGCCATCACATTTTCTTCTTTGACCTCGCACATTAGGGGGAATATGTTATAGAAATTTTTTCCACACTCCATGCATCTTGATTTGATGGCCTTCCATTTCCCTCTACAGACTTAAATTCCCCTGTTGCTCACTCCAGACCTAAAAATACATATTTTTGGCCTATACGTGACCTACAGTTAGACAACTTGAGAATACGTAGGTTTCCCCATTACATCCTGCGTACATTAGGTTTTCTTCTCAAAAATAAAAATAAAAATATGTTTGGTTTCCACGACATGTCATGAGATCCATGATCCTTAACCTTTCATATACTAGAAACGCTCTAGCCTAATGCTTCAATTCCATTTGGAGGCTATAAATTGAGCCATACATAATCCTTTAGACACACACACCATTGAGATCAAATACACTCTGGAGAAATTTCACTTCATATTGAGTATGCATCCATTTGACCTTGAAAGTATGAACTCTTTGTGTTAATCCCTCAGGCTCTTCCTATCTTGAGATGGAGAACCTCATTGACTCCTACTACTTGTGAGCTTGCCTTTGTGGAGGATTGAGGTGGTGAAGGCTCAGCTAGAGGGACTTCATTTCTCGGTTCTGATATGTGTCATTACAAAATTTTGTCACCCATGTACTTCTATTGATTAAATTAATAGAAATACTCTTTTCTCGTCCAATTATATTTTGCAAATATTTATATTACTTTCCATGGGCATTTTTGTCATACATTTTAATGGATTATGCTAGTTTATATGCTAACTTTATATATAATTTCTATATGTGTTTATATCTTGATTGTTGAGGACAAGTTGCAGGCATCAATTTTTCGGTTGTGAGCTCAGCCGAGGTCTTGTTTGGACGTTCGAACGAGGTAGGAACTTAGCCTTCTCTCATTATCATTTCCATTTATCTAGCATACTTGAGTTTAGATTTGATTTATGGGTGTCGTTTCGTTTGTTGTGGTTTACCCCTTTACATATATATTTTCTTCGTAACGGGATTGATGTCATAGGGCATACGACATTGTTGGTTGATGTGAAGGTCTCATCCTTGGATAAACCAACCAATAGTGTATGGTTGGGGGTGTGGAATTATTATAAAATTCAATATCTTGATAACCTTGGCTGAGATCAAGTTCTTTTGGCTTATGTTGTCAACAATGAAATGAAATGGGGTTCTCTTCACCCACATCTGTGAATGGAAGAGTAACTCCCCTTCCTCAAGCTCCTTTGACTTTTTTGGTTGGGTATGTGTAGTTTCGATGGTAGCACTTGGTTCCACATCAATGATTTGACTTCCCTTATCCTTCTCTAAATCAGAGTCTGAGTTGGGGTACGACTCTTTTTCTTTAATCTTGGACAACAATGACTCTTTTGAGTGGAATTCAGTAGTCTTGTGCCAAGGTATTTTATGGAACTCACACCACTTTCTAGTCTCCTTCTTCATCTTCTCGTTATGCTTCTTTTCCTCCAGCTTGGACTGTCTCTCTTAAGGTTGGCCTTCCTTTTTCAGTCCCTTTTTCTATTATTTAGGGCCACCTTTGACATTCTTTTTTTGTTGCAGATGTGCAGACCTGAACTGTCACTTACTTTGTTGCTTAATTTTTTTCTCGATTTTGATAGCATATCGATAAGTAGCTCCCAGTGAGGATATGTCCAAAAAATACATCTATGTTTGGGTGTACATGTGTAGGCCATTGAGGTACTTCGAAACTAGGTGCAACTCAGATTCTCTGATACCTAACTTTTAGCATAAGGTATGGAAGATGTTAGTGTGCTCTGATACCATTTTGTCTCCTTCGTGACGTATATTTGTCCATCTTTTGTACTAGTTATCATAGCTTCTGACAAGGTAGAACTCCTCCTTGAGGGCATCAACAAATGTCTCCCAAGTGGGTCCTATCAAAAATTCCATCGACTCATCCTTTTTATGTCTCTTTTAGTAACATTCCCTCCAATCTTTGACATGGGGGAGGGATTTATGGAGTGAAGGTGATATTTTCAATGTCGATTTTTTTTTAATAGAGTAATACCCTTCTAATAGATTCATTCATTTATTCAAAGAATATGCTTCTATATAGCCTTCAAATAAGGGGATATCAAATTTAACTTGTACCTTGAAGAATGTCGCACCTCCAAAATGGTTGCTTGTTGAAGGTGCCTTGCCTATCATCAACAATTGTTGAAGGATCTAGGAAAAGGTGTCCATCCTCTCGTTCCATTCTCGCACAAGGGATTCCTTGAGAAAAATTTTGAAAGGATATATTTCTTCATCAAATTTATTTTATTTTTCTATAGGAGGTTTCTTGGGCCAACAAGAGTGGTCATACTCAAGTGAAACTAGCTTGAGACTCAACTCTCTAAACATTGACCTCGTCAGACATGCACTAAGGACTAATAGGGAGAAGACTGCTCTAATACCACTGATCTAAATTATATTGAGAACGAAATGAGATACAAACAAAACTATAGTAGAGAACACAAAAACACAATGAAACCCAACTTCTATTAACAAATAAAATAGTAGAATATTGTAGAACACAAATTGCCTAGAATGGTGGTAGCTTATCTTTGAAGAGAAAGAGATGTCAGCTACGTTAATTTGTAAAAATATAATTATGAATAGGTTGAAAAGGGCCTTTTATCATGAATCCTAAAATATAGAGAGGAAAAAACTCTAAACATCAAAACCCTAACCCTAGAAGATAAAATCTCAAAAGTATTTCGGGCCTCGAGATGGTTAGTTGATACGTTAACTTTTCAGGGGTGCAACTTTTGCATATGATTTTTGTTTGAGGTGACAATAGCTTGTTGGAAAGAACTATCATACGACTACAACTTTTAGCAGGGGCCAATGCATGGAAAGTCAACCCCTGGCCTCTCGAATGTCCAAAAAACATCGTTTAGGGCCTCAAAAAAAACCCGGAAGTTTGGGACCCGAAAAACCGTAGAAAAACTGCCAAAAAGATATAGAACCGTTGAGTCAATGGAAGAGGTGGGTGACCACCGATATCCATATGGATCGTGACACTCTGCCCTTCCTAAGAGACAAATGATTTCAACTTCATTTGTCTCTGATGATGGGTGGAGTGTCCACTCTAAATATTGGATGTTTCATAAATTCACTTAGTTTACCTATAGAAAGTTTAAGCAACATTATGACTGGATGTGAAAACCTACACACTCATAAAAAAAAAAACTTTTTATTTTTTTCATAGCATATCATTTTTATGAAATATTGATGATAATTTCTTTTCTTTGTTGTAATTCTTTCTTTTTTCCATTTGACAAAAACAATTATTGGAGATATTGATAACAATTTGCATTGGATTTTCATGGAAATATTAGCATTTCTAGAGAATATAGATGATGACTTTTATTGGATTTTAGATTGAATATTGAAGTCATTGTTTTTTTTTTGTTTTCTCTTTGTCTGAATGATAAGCAGAGTGTAATGGGGTAAAGTCCTTCGTCTAACTGGATTTGTGGATATTAAGGACCTCACTTGATGTCCCCACTAGGTTCAATTTCCAAAATTGCCATTATTATAGTAATTCTCTATATAAATATTAAAATATTGTTAGCATATGGGTTAGCTCGAGTGGTTGAGTGTGTTGTGAATTACGAGTAGGAGGCCATGGGTTCAAGTTCCTAGGTTGTCTGCCTCTGTGGATATTATGGATCTTACTCGATGTCCCCATCCAATTAAATTGCTAAAATTTCAATCAATCGAGTTACCTTGAGCACCAACCTCAAAATGAGGGGAAGTACCCAATTTATTTCCTCGAAATATACTTTCCATGATTAAAAAAATAAAATAAAATACAATAAAAAAACAAAAAAATTATCTATTCACTTAAAGTTTTGTTGAATAACAAGTAGTTTGTATTTTGTGGTATGTTTTAATTTTATATGGTGCAAGTAGGGATTCCCTTTTGTAAGAGAAGTCGAGGCAAATGAAGAAGCTTCTACTCTCCACCCTCTCATAAGGGAAAAATATATCTAACATGTGTCATGTTACCAAGATGGTCCTTAATCTCACTTTCCATATTTTTAAAGGATATAAAGAATGTAAAATGTTTATGCTTTAATTTTTAGAGTTTTACATCGTTATAGTTTTTTTTGTGTGTGTGAAATTAAGTTATAAGTGGCATTATTAGATAATATTTTTGCTAGGAAAAATGATTTTGTCAGTTTAGGTTCTATGTGGTATTATTGCTTGTATTTTTTCTATAAGTGTCACATTTTGCCACAACACCTACAATATCAAAGTTCAAAAGTTGGAGAACACATTTTTATAAGTTGTGGAAATCCATATAACCAAAAAAAATTAATCAGAAAAATTTCAAGGTAAAAAATAACTTTAAAATAATTAATTACATGTGATGCGAGAAGATGGCATAATTTCTTATACTTGAATTGACATTATTTAAATTAAAAAAATTATTTATCACATTCTAAATGACAAATAAAAACCCATAATTCACTAGAGTAATATTGTAAATACTTTTAAAATTATAAAATACTCATAATAAATATTTTAATAAAATATTATTATTATTTGAAAAATGCAATTAAAATAATATCACTATTCTTTCATACATTTAGAAAGAAACAATGCAAATATTTGTAAACCATATTTTTATCAATTTTTCATTATCCACTTATTAGTCCATGTTGAAGACGCAGAGGGACTATGACTTCATATCAATCTGTCCTTTGACTATAAAAATTTTCATCATTTGTATTGTTCGTACTATAGAAGTAAAAACATTATTTTATATATATTAAAGAAAAACTTATATGTCATCGTCTCATTGGAGAATACATTCGAGGTCTTATTTCCAGCTTTGTTGTTCCCAATGTTGTAAATTTGTAGATATCCAAAGTTTTCAGCTTAGACGCTCCTTTTTAATTTTTATTACATTCTCACTGAAATGTTTACGAAGCGAAAGTTATTATTGTCTTATTATTTTTATTATTGTCCTATTATTTTTATTATTGTCCTATTATTATCAGTCTTTGTATTTGTATTGAAATGTTTTCATACCAAAGGTTTAGATCATTGACACTTTTTTTGAGGTGCTTGAATAGACTTGACATCTTAAATATTTACATGGCACGAGGTCCTGAAACAGGTCTAATAGCTTAAATGTTTGCATACCACGAGGCCCTTAGACAACATGACAACCTTAAATGTTTACCTAAATAGCCTTCTCAGAGTACATTTTTCCTCGAAGTTTCCATACAATGTTGCAGTGAATTTGGACAATATTGTTGTCCACCGCCAGTTGAATAGGCATTGTATGTTTCATACTTCTTCTAGGCTTGGAATGAAATTTCGTCATCGTTGAAGCTACATACATTGTTTACTAGTTCAGTGGGTGCTTATTCTTCGTTGGTTCGTCGGTTACTTCTTGTTGTTGTTTGGTTCAAATTTGCAAGGTTGGGGTCCTGCATTCGCAGTTGGATTTTTTTTGTTTTGTTTTTTTAAACTTTGCAGGGTCCAGGTGCTACACCCACAATTCGACTTGCGCTTCTGTCATTCATCATTTCGGAGTAAGTTTCCATGCCATAATTTCATTTTCTATTCCTTCTTTGTTGTTCAGTGTTTTCAACTTGCAAGTAAGAATGTTTACTTATTTCTACTGGCATGCTCGTCATATGTTTTCGTTTCCTTCTGTGCTTCGACTGCAGTTTGGTAATCATTGGAGATACATATGTTGTTTACTGGTTCAGTTGTTGTTGCTTGTTCGTTGGGTTGTCGGTTGTTGGTTGTTGTTGTTTGGCTCAAGTTTAGGAGTTTGGGGGCCTGGCACTGCAGTTGTGCATGTTCGTGCTTTCTTTTTGGTTTGGTGCTTTCTATTTTCTTTTGTTTACTTCAGCTTTGCAGGGTTGGGGTCATGCGCCGACAGTTGGAGCTATTTTTTCTTTTGCGGTTTTTGGTGTTCAGATCCTACACCCGCGAATGGACCTACAGTTTTGTTATTTTTCGTGTCTGGCAAAGTTTAGATCTGGTTCCTGTTCCATGCCCGCCTTTTCTGTTGTAAAATTTTGTTGATACTTCAGTGTTGACATGATACAAAATAGTGACATAAGAAATAATTGGACAGCTACATGTGCAATTGCAATATCCATTGTTTTTTGGTTAAAATAAAACATGTGCAAAACACACTTATTAACCATATATGGTGAAATGTGCCCATATCACAATACAACTTCTTTATCCTCTACACAGGGTGGTGTGACCACGATACAATTTGTCTTGTACTTGAGATATGAAATGTACACGAAAGATAATGCAAAATTATATTTCCATGCCGAGAAGCATATCTGGATACTTTGGCACAGAAAACAAAAATCATTTAGCTATGGCCATGCAATTTCTTAATATTTTTTGGCTTGCAATATATTTTGGGCAGGGAAAAAATTTGTATATTTACAACCATGGAAGGAGAAAAGCAAAGGTTCATGTTTCTAACTATCTTCTATTCTATTCGTTGATTCTCATTTACTATATGTACATATTACTTGTTATCCCTTGCATACCAGCTTCCATTCATGTTCATTGTATTTTGTGTATTCCCACATTCAAACAAACGGAATAGCTAGAAAAAACGAAGGAGTCTTAACTGTAGCGATGGAAGAGGAGATACAAAGGTACATGCTTGTACTATTATTTCATATTCCATTGTTTTGTATTTCATTTATTGTTTGTATATGTGTTCACCTATTTTATTGTGTGTATATATTGCGTACCTTCCTACATAATAACTTATCTTCATTACATGTCTTCGTGCATACTAAATTCCTTCATTTCCATTGTATTTTTCCTGCATTGCTACATTTAAACAATCAGAGTGGTTAGAGAGGACGATGGACTCTTTGGAATGAATGTAGAGGAGGAGTTACTGAGGTGCATACCTGTACTCTTATTTCATATTCCAGTGTTTAGTATTTCATTTATTGTATGTGTATTTGTTCTACTTGTTCTATTGCTTTGCACCTTTTTTACTGTGTGTATATACTACGTATCTTTCTGATTATTCTCATGTGAATCGTATTCTCTTTGCTTCTACAATGAAATAAATAGAACTGTAGTTATTTCTTTTACATGTCTTTCTGCATACTAACTTTCCTTCATGTCTATTGTATGTTCGACGTTTCTACATTGGAAGAAACAGATTGGTTGGACAGGAAGATGAATTCTTATATGCCACAACAGAGGGGTCTATGGTACAATATTCAAAAAGGTATATCAATTGTGCTAGTAAATTAAACATACAAAATGGGTGGGGGCATATAATATTGGACTAGAGAAGGATGATTTGGCAACAATGGCCTTTGTGCCCTCCCCATATCTAATTTTTCCATTTTCTATTATCCATTTTTCTTTTTGATTACTCTGCTTAGTCATCTTTCTGAAAATGCTTTGGTGTGCGGGTTGGCGGACTCACGGGTTCACATTTATGGTCATGATTCTACCTTATTTCATACTTACCCACTTTTTCGATTGTGGATGTCGGGCTGGAAGGTTCAAGATTGCGCCTTTGGCTTCAGAGGTTCTGCGATATACATATTGGTCTTCGTGCCCCGCCATCATGCCCTATTTACTGTTACACATTCTTTTAGTCAAAAAATCGGAGGCATACAATTTGACCCTCGGGTCCTCGTGTTTCCTAAGTATCCCTTGACACCCTATTTCGTATTCCATATCCTTCGAACCTGCATGTGACATTAAGAAAAATTATGGACAATATACAATGCATATGCTTGTTTATTCCTTTTGATGTTCATCTACACATGCTTGCATCAGAAAAAATTGGACTAGTGGCATGGCCATGAGCAGTGAATCATCCCAAACATAAGCAGACCGACAAGGCCAAAGGTAAAGATGCATACATTTTGTTCCTCGTATGTTTACCAAACAAATATCCTCAGCTATTCATTCATCTATGGCATGGTGAATATGTTGATGTCATCTACAACACATACTTTGCAGTTCACAAGAAGTATCAACAAGTGCAAGCAAGACGACGAACATAGCACAGGTTCTGCAGACTAAGAATTCTGGTTGCAAAACTCTGCCTCCATAGTTCATCCAAGTTGTGCATCTACTTGTACATTTATTCCATGAAAAAAAGAAACAAAAAAAATAATGCACACTACCATTCACATTAATTTTCCTGTTCAAAAACTATCACCAGGTCTAAACTTGTACCACCCAAAATACTATCAATAGAGGGATTGAACAGCCACCGAACTAGAAAAGTGTTCATCAGGGACATAATGGTCATCTATAGCACCTACTTGGACAAGGAAAACAAAACTAAATCTGTTATACGTGTTGACATGGAAAACAAGGAGGCCCTGGTGACAGTCACACTGATTATTCCTACACAACTTGTCCAGAAACATGCAGAAAAGATATTTCCAAGTAATGGAATATCCATTACAAATTTTAATATATTTCCCAAAACAGTGTATGTTTGTGGTGATTTTGATCGAATTATATCACTCAACGAAAAAATTATTGTGGAAAAAATTCTCGCTATTTGTTCAGAATATCATTTCGTCCCGGACGTAACTATCAGCCAACTTGCACAGAGAAACGACATTTACCCAATCAGAACCATTGGCGCAGCTGTCACACTCACGAGAATACTTGGCTCACAACACATTATCCATATAAAATATGGAGAGTCAGACAATGACAAGGCAATGGTACCATTCTCCATATCCAGTTTTGTCCTTTACTTTCGCATGCCCATGTATCTCAATTAAGTTAAAAAAATATTGCACTGTTCCATGTTGCAGTTGCAATTGTTTGATACCTATTCAAATTTGTTTTCGTCAATGGAACAACAATTGCATGGCTAATTTCCACTTATGCTCTTCAAAAATATAACAAAGAAAAGAGATGTTAAAGAAAGGATATTTCGCATAACCCAAGAAACATTTGTAACATAATTGCGAGCATACATAGTACAAGATATCAAGAAACTAACTAGCTCTACAACTGGTGTGCATATACATCTACAAATTCATCCTCACTTTGATCATACAAATAGGCTTCACCAAATTTCTGCAGTTTTTTGGTTTTTTTGGGGTGTAGTTGTATATTATATTGTTCAATATATTAACTATTATGCTCACATTTCCAGGCTGAAGGTGTTTTGGTTGCAATGAATGCGTACTCGACCCCCTGTTAGCCTGTATGTGAGAAATGAAACTCTCTTTCTTCTGCTTCTTCTTTCATAAGTGATGATATGATTTATTGTTTGTGATGCAGTAAAAAATGTCCATACATATATAGGCATTGCCTCAACGTTGTCATCCGAACCATGGGCAACACAATTGTGCATTATACAATTAGACAGCCTCTGTACAAGATGTGCTTCCTGGGTTAGCAGAATTTCCATATGAAGCATACCTACAGAAAAAGGAAAACAGTGTCTACATGCTGCGTGACTTTCGGATACATAGAAAATTTACCTTAAATGAGGATAATCCAATATTGTATATCGGTTGAAAAAAAAAAAAAAAGCATATCAAGCTTTGGCAGGAAACAAAAATATCTCATGTGTTTCTATATTTTTTCATCAAGACCCAGATGAATGTTTGTCAGACTCGAGTTCTTCATAGTTTACATCTATAGCTGTAAAATTCTCTTTCCAGAGATTTTGTCTCTTCTTGTGCACTTGAAAAAACAAGAAGAATCTAATTACAAATGCAATCGATGTTGTTATTTTGATGCTTTTTTGCATCTCCCAATAAGAATCTTTCATATTTGTTTCAGTGTGCAAAAAAAAAATGGTGGCTGGTTGTGGCTTTGGTGGAGGAGTCTGCATGTTTTTTGGGTGCCCAAATTAGACAATTGTTTTCCAACTATATAGCCATAGAAGGATTTCTGCATTTTTTTGGGGTGCCTGAATAAAAACAAAATGGGTCTCCAACTATACATTTATGGTATGGTATATGCATTTTCTCGATGCCCTAATTGAAAAAAAAAGGACTCAACATGGATTGAAACATGAGCTTGAGATTTTCATATCTTGATATAGAGATTGAGGAGTTCGAGCATTGGAATTCATACAGGCAGGTGCAGTTGTTGGTGATGTACACGCACATAAGATTGTTCAGTCCATAAATGGGAAGCATGAGAGAAAACCCCATAAAAAGTATCCAACTGTAAATAACTCGGGCCCATCCTTTGAATCGTTGAAATAGCTTGCTCCTCTGGGCAGAATCATCAATAATTTCCAATAATATTGGAAATTTGGCATTGTTAAAACTGGTAGTGGTAGACCATGGCACTATCAGAAGAAAATGTCCATAATGATCTTGCTTAATGGTAAAATAGTAATCAAAAACTTTATTGTTCCCCATTTTGAGGGTTGGTTATAGCTACCATACAGTGGTGAAGCTCTGCTTGTTTTGTGTTGTCTTGTGTTTGGTAGACTTTTGTTCATATCCCATGGCCCCAGTTATTTTCTCATGGGAACATATACCAGATGTAAGAGAAAACCAATGCCACGATGTGTTTTTTTTATATATAAAATTGTTTGATGCAAAGGTCGATGTGCACTTCTCTATGGAACCTTGTGGGATCTTTCTTGACGCCTTCTGTGTTCATGCGTTGCCTTATGCCTCAACTTTCAATGCATTTGGTGTTTACTTGGTTCTTGGTTGTATGCTTCGATCTGGAAAATTAATAATACATTCAAGATCTTTGTAGTTTTATATGATCTTAAAGACTATAGAGGACATGCTTTACCCTTTAATATAATCTTTGTGACGCAAATGTAATATGTGGCTCATTTTAGAACTTTTCCTTGATCGATGTACTTAGCAAAATTAATCTCCTAGAATAATTTGAAATAAAAGAATATATACTATGCAAAGTCCAATGGAACTATCATATCAACAAGAGGACATTAAAATTCAAATTCGTCATTGTTATACTTGTGGTGAAGCTGACAATACAATAACTTTACTTAGACATCTGAAAATTGATTTTCTTGTAGCTTTTCGACGCTTCTCTTATACAAGCAGATCCTGGAAACTATAAGCATGGCTCGTTGTATCTATTCCTTGATTGAAGAACCTATTCACATGTTTAATGAACTTCATAGTTACTATTAAAACCATCAATGGGGCTTTCTTACACCCATCCTCCTTCCGAAAATTGCCATCCCCTTTCTTTTTCCCCTCTACTTTCCCTTTCTGGTTACTCACTCATTTTTCGAAAAATGTCTAGGTTGGGGAGTTGGTGGATTCACGTCTTCATATTTCCACTCACTTTTATATCACTAGCTTGACTGAACACTTCCCCATTTCATATTGAACAAATGTTTTGGATCGCGGGTTCCCGAATAGGCGGGTTCAAAATTGTGCTTCCATTGTTCCGTCGCTTGCAAACAACACTCAGACTTTTGTGATCTACAAATTAGCAAGCAAATTCCTCTTTATCTCATAGTTAGCACTTTACCTTGATCGATGAACTTAGCAAAATTAATCTCCAGGAATAGTTTGAAATAAAAGAATATATACTATGTGAAGTCCAATGGAACTATCATATCAATGAGAGGACATAAAAATTCAATTTCTTCGTTGTTATGCTTGCGGTGAAGCTGACAGTACAATAACTTTACTTACACATACCAAAATTGATTTTCTTGTAGCTTTTAAACGCTTCTCTTATACAAACAGATCCTAGAAACCATAAGCATGGCTCGTTGTATCTATTCCTTGATTCAAGAACCTGTTCACATGTTTAATGCACTTCATAGTTATTGTTAAGACCATCAATGGGGCTTTCTTACACCAATTTTCGCTTCCGAAAATTTCCATCCCCTTTCTTTTTTCCCTCTACTTTCCATTTCTAGTTGCTTACTCATTTTTTGGAAAATGTCTAGGTGCGGGAGTTGGCAGATTCATGTCTTCATATTTCCACTTACTTTTATATCACCAGCTTGACCATCTACTTCCTTGTTTCATATTGAACAAAATTTTTGGATCATGGATTCTCGGATAGGCGGGTTCAACATTTTGTTTCCATTGTTCGTCTCCTGCAAACAACACCCAAACTTCTGCGATCTAAAAATTAGCAAACAAATTCCCCTTTATCTCATTTTTAGCACTTTTCCTTGATCGATGAACTTAGAAAAATTAATCTCCTGGGAAAATTTGAAATGAAAGAATATATACTATGCGAAGTCCAATGGAACTATCATATCAACAAGAGGACATTAAAATTCAAATTTGTCATTTTTATACTTGCAGTGAAGCTAACAGTACAGTAACTTTACTTAAACATCCAAAAATTGATTTTCTTGTAGCTTTTAGATGCTTCTCTTATACAAACAGATCCTGGAAACTATAAGCATGGCTCACTGTATCTATTCCTTGATTGAAGAACATGTTCACATGTTTAATTCATTTCATAGTTTGTGTTAATACCATCAATGGGGCTTTCTTACACCAATTCTCGCTTCCGAAAATTGCCATCCCCTTTCTTTTTTCCCTCTGCTTTCCCTTTTTGGTTACTTACTCATTTTTCGGAAAATGTCTAGGTGCGTGGGTTGGCAGATTCATGTCTTCATATTTCCACTGTCACTTTTATATCACCAGCCTGACCAACCGCTTCATCGTTTCATATTGAAAAAAAAAATTGAATCGCGGGTTCCCAGATAGGCGAGTTCAACATTGCATTTCCATTGTTCCGTTGCTTGCAAAAATCACCCAGACTTCCACGATCTAAAAATTAGAAAACGAATTCCCATTTATCTCGTTGCTTTCTCTTTTTCTTTACTATGTCCTTTTTCGAAATGTGTCCTTTTACGAATGTCTCTTGCTTTTATATACAACACCCAAAGTTCTGTAATATACAAAATGACCCTCGAAATCAGTCATTGTCTCTTGTTTTGTGCTACACATTTTTCATTCAACAGTTGGGGTAGATACAATTTGACCATTGGGCCCTCACGTCTTCTGAGTAGAGCTTGTGGCCTTGTTTTCAAGCCCGTCAATATTTCATGTTCTGAGTATGTCTAATGCTTTTATATCATGAGTCCGACCAACTACTTTTCCATTGCATACTTTGCCACTATTACCATCATCAGTTCCTGGCTAGGCTTGCTCAACATTGTGCTTCCACTATTATGCTACGTACAAAATGCACCCAAAATTCCAAGATATACAAATTGATGGCCGAAATATGTCATTGTGACATACAATTTGACCATTGGCCCCTCACGTCTCCTGGGTATATCTTGTGACCCTATTTTTGAAACCTTCCCGACCACTTTCCATACCTCATGTAAAACAGACTCAGATACCAGTTTAGAGAACTAGATACAAAGGCTACATAAAGTATCCATGAGAATATGTGAAATAAAAGACCATGCAGTAAGATGGGTAGGCACAGAAATCAGAGAACCAACCAGTTTTTACAGTGTTAGCACAAGATTGGTTAAGGTGTCAAGTGTCAAGAAAAAACATTGAAAAAACTCTCACAAGGTTCAAAGAATCAAAATCACTCACGAATTTGGGCTACCCAATGGCACATAGACACACAGTCAGGTGATACCTAAATTCGCTACCTAAATTATGGCAGAAAATGAATTGTGTAGAGTTATTTTACCAGTTCTGAGTCACTAACTTGAAACTTGTATTATGAACAATTGAGAAGGTAGTTTTGAAAAAAGGAGGAGGTTTTTGTTCATAACATGCCAACTAAAAAAAACCTCTCTCATTTTTTCAAAATGTGTTATGGTTTGAGAGATATTATACATATAAATGGCGCTACCTATTGTTTTACAATGACGCTACCTAATTTCCTGTGGCGGTCACGGTTTTGATATTCGCCTTGTTGGGAGGTTTCCACATGTCTAGGAAGCTTCGAATGGATTCTCAAGGATCATTTATATGTCAAGGGACACCTACACCTAATATTTATCTCTAGAAAAGGCCTCATTCAATTAGGTGGAGAAATTTTATTAATGGCTTCCGACAAATTCCTGATAATTAGTAGTTTGTTGGATTTTTGTCTCTTTGATTGTTTCCACCTATATCCAAGGCTTAGAATCCAATGAAGGAGATGGGATTCGACCTCCTAAGGTTATTTGGATGTTATTTTCTATTTAAGGAAGGATATATCTTGAGGATAAGGGGTTGGATTCATGATCCAAGAGGGGAGAGAGATAGAGGAGCAGTTTATTTGCTCAATTGTAAGCCTGAGGGCCTATTGTAATTAGCATTTTTGCCATTAGAGATTCATGATATTTTCTTATCAGACTTTGTGTTCTTTGTTATCATTCTATATTTTCATCTTGCTTGAATAATATTTACAGATTTTGAAGATCAAAAGCTTCCTTTGGTTAATGAATTCATGAGTTGCAAAGCATTTGTGGTAATTTCTTGTTAATCACATTTTATTGTTCAATCACTCTTCAATCTATATTACATAAAGGATTTATGTTATGTGGTTATTCTTTTCTTTGTTTACCTTCTATTCTTCTATCCATATTTTCATAATCCTTTTTTCTGGTAGGCAGCTTGATTGCCTTTGATATGTAGGATGTTATGACTCCATGCCCAATGGAATGTATTTGCAGCAGTCTGATGCCCTCCTTTTTACTCTTCTCTTGTTGATCCACCTATTCAAACTATTTTAATCCATTTGAATTTCTATGTTACCAAGCTTACTCTAATTTGCAGTCTGGGATTAACTCTGGGATTGATAACATAATTGGCACCGTTTTCAGGGATGGATTTGAGCAAATTGAAAATCTCCCTGGGAAGAATGACATTGCACAGCTCTAGATTTAGATGATGAATGAAGTTGGACACCTTTAAGACTTTACATTCACCATGGGGATTCCATTGTTCAGAATATGTTGGTGACTTCACTGGAATAAGACCAATTAAATGGCTATGAAGGCTATCCTAGCCAAGAGGTTTTCCCCACTCGATTTCTCAGCTATAGAGGATTATCCACATCATGTGCCTCTTATTGATGAATGGCAAGATCTGCTACCCAGATTTTATGAAGGTAAGGGTGACAACCCTGTTGAGCATGTTCATGAATTTCATAATTTGATGCAGCAGCTTGACATCCATCATGAAGATTTATTGATGAAAATTTTCATGTATTCATTGGATGGGGACGCATGTAAATGGTATTTCTCAATACCCCCTTCCAGCATTTTATCCTTGAAGGATTTCCACAGAGTATTCAATGAACAGTGAAAAAGGTTTTATCCCTCTGGAATTATTTTTCATAACTGATGCAAGGGATATGTAGAATGTGCTCAAGATTTGTTAGATTACACTGTTGAATATAAAGATGAAAACAATTTTATTCACTGTCCAAATGAAGATATAAATGAACCTCTTTCTCTTTCTTATTCCTGAGAAGCAAGTCTTCCAGATATCAGTCATGATTGTACTTATGATTGGATGGATTAAGTTTCATTATATCCTATACCTTATGCATCTGATATCTCCGATTCAAAAGAATAACCAATTGTAGAAGAGGATCTTTCTCTTTTCCTGCAAGAGGTTTCCCATGATATCTTTTCACCTAAGATTGAAGAGAGAAATCGGGGGATTGTTCATTTTTCTTTGCAAGACCAAGGAGCCTTGGTATCACCTATCTTTGATGAATACTCTGATGAATAAGAGAAGACCCATTTTGTTGATTTGAGGAGTAGCCAACCGAGTTATGACAATTATGAATCTGATTATGATGGAGAACAATATTTTGAAGAAATCATCTATCAGGAAACCATTGAAGACATTCAACAGTCATCTCTACAAATCAATTATCCCACATGTACTATATTTGAACCTGGATCTGCAGACAACAACAAACAATCTATCATCAACAATGAAGTTAGTTTGCATCTATGTTCAGATTTGCAGGCAGTTGTAGGTGGCATCCGTGATCAACATGAGGATATGCAAAAATCTTCTTATGTTTAGCTAAAACAGAAGGAAGAGGTATTCCTTTTCATTTTTATTGATCTGTTGGTTGATTATCTTGGATCTTTGAGCAGCTTAGATGTCAAAACACTTTTGTCAAATGAAGGTTGGTTGTTATGTTCTTTTGAATTGCATATAAGTAATCTATGGGTTCCTGCATTCATCATTGTCATATCAAGGATTTCACTAGCTCATCATATGCTTGTATGGTTTCATTGGAAGCACGATCTTACTTGATCAAGAAGAAACACACTTGATTAGAGTAGGATTAGGAAAAAATAAGCTTGTTTTTTAGCATTTCCTTTCTGTCAGTTTGCAGTAGTTATTTCAATTTCAAATAAGGAGCAGAGATGCTCTCAGGCTTTTTGGTTTCCTGGACAAAGAAGAGCATGGACAAGGCTACTGTTCTAGAGGTTCTTGGCAGCTCGCGGGGAGCATGCCATCCCCCATGGAGCCTAATGTTAGCACAAGATTGGTTAAGGTGCCAAGTGTCAAGAACAAGCATTGACAAAACTCTCACAAGGTTCCAAGAATCAAAATAATTTATGGATTTGAGCTGCCCAATCGCACACAGAAACACGGGCGGGCACTACCTAAATTCTGGCAGAAAACAAATTGTGCAGAGTTATTTTACCAGTTTTGAGTCACTAACTTGAAACTTGTATTATGAACAATCGAAGGTATTTTTGAAAACTGGAGGAGGTTTTTGTTCATAACATGCCAAATAACAAAAATCTCTCTCATATTTTCAAAATGTGTTATGGTTTGAGAGATATTAGACATATAAGTGGCACTACCCACTATTTTACAACGACACTACCTAATTTCTTGTAGCGGTCACGGTTTTGATATTCGCCTTGTTGGGAGGTTGCCACATGTCAAGGAGGGTTCGAATGGATTCTCAAGATCAGTTAGATTTCAAGGGAAACCTAAACCTAAGATTTATCTCCAGCAAAGGCCTCATGAAATGAGGTGGAGACATTTTATTAATGACTTCCAACTAATTCCTGAAAAGTAGTAGTTTGTTCAATTTTTGTCTCTTTGATTGTTGCCACCTATCTCCAAGGCTTATAATCCAATGAAGGATATGGGATTCTAAATCCTAAGGTTATTTGGATGTTATTTTCTATTTAAGGAAAGATATCTCTTGAGGATAGGGCATTGGATTCATGATCCAAGAGGGGAGAGAGATAGAGGAGTAGTTTGTTTGCTCAATTGTAAGCCTAAGGGCCTGTTGTAATTAGCATTTCTGCCATTAGAGATTCATGAGAGTTTCTTATCATAATTTGTGTTCTTTGTTATCATTCTATCTTTTCATTTTTCTTGAATAATATTTATAGATTTTTAATATCAAAATATGCCTTTGGTTAATGAATTCATGAGTTGCAAAGGATTTGTGGTAATTGCTTGTTAATCACAGTTTATTATTCAATCACTCTTCAATATATATTACAGAAACGATCTATGTTATGTGGTTATTCTTCTCTTTTTTTACCTTATATTATTCTATCCATCTTTGCATAAGCCTTTTGTCTGGTAGGCAGCTTGGTTGCCTTTGATCTGTAGGATGTTATGACTCCATGCCCAATGGAATGTATTTGCAGCAGTCTGATGCCCTCCTTTTTACTCTTCTCTTGTTGATCCATCTATTCAAACTATTTTAATCCATTTTCATTTCTATGTTACCAAGCTTACTTGAATTTGCAGTCTGGGAGTGACTCTTGGATTGATAACATAATTTTAGGCTCCATGGGGGATGGCATGCTCCCCATGAGCTGCCAAGAACCTGCAGAAAAATAGTCGTATCCATATTCTTCTCTGTCCAGGATAAGGATACTATTCTGCAGGTTCTTGGAAGCTCGCGGGGAGCATGCCATCCCCCATGGAGCCTAAAATTATGTTATCAATCCAAGAGTCACTCCCAGATTGCAAATTAGAGTAAGCTTGGTAACATAGAAATACAAATGGATTAAAATAGTTTGAATAGGTGGATCAACAAGAGAAGAGTAAAAAGGAGGGCATCAGACTATTGCAAATACATTCCATTGGGCATGGAGTCATAACATCCTACAGATCAAAGGCAATCAAACTTCCTACCAGAAAAAAGGCTTATGCAAATATGGATAGAAGAATATAAGGTAAACAAAGAGAATAATAACCACATAACAAAGATCATTTCTATAATATAGATTGAAGAGTGATTGAACAATAAACTGTGATTAACAAGTAATTACCACAAATCCTTTGCAGCTCATGAATTCATTAACCAAAGACATCTTTTGATCTTCAAAATCTGTAAATATTATTCAAGAAAGATGATAAGATAGAATGATAATAAATTTTGATAAGAAACTCTCATGAATCTCTAATGGGAGAAATGTTAATTATAACAGGCCCTCGGGCTTACAATTGAGCAAATAAACTGCTCCTCTAGCTCTCTCCCCTCTTGGATCATGAATCCAACCCCTTATCCTCAAGAGATCTCCTTCCTTAAATATAAAATAGCATCCAAATAACCTTAGGAGGTCTAATCCCATCTCCTTCATTGGATTCTAATACTTGGAGATAGGTGGCAACAATCAAAGAGACAAAAATCCAACAAACTTCTAATTTTTAGGAATTTGTTGGAAGTCATTAATAAAATGTCTCCACTTCATTGCATGAGGCCTTTGTTGGAGCTAAATCTTAGGTGCAGGTGTCCCTTAACATATAAATAATCCTTGAGAATCCATTTGAACCCTTCTTGACATATGGTAACCTCCCAACAAGGCAAATATCAAAACCGTGACCGCTACAGGAAATTAGATAGTGTCACTGTAAAATAGTAGGTAGAGCCACTTCTATGTATAATATATCTCAAACCATAACAAATTTGGAAAAATTGAGAGAGGTTTTTGTTATATGGTATGTTATGAACAAAACCCTTCTCCTGTTTTCAAAAATACCTTCTCAATTGTTCATAATACAAGTTTAAATTTAATGACTCAAAACTGGTAAAATAACTCTATACAATTTGTTTTCTACCAGAATTTAGGTAGTGAATTTAGGTAGCGCCCACCTGTGTGTCTACGTGCGATTGGGTAGTGAAAATCTGTGAGTGATTTTGATTCTTGGAAACTTTTGAGATTTTTGTCAATGCTTGTTCTTGACACTTGGAACCTTAACCAATCTTTTGCTAACACACAGAATCAATGATTTGGAAGCATTCTTAGAGAACCAGATATTGTTCGCACTTGATCTAGCACTCAAGGCCACACCTACAAGATGTTGGGGCGCACACATAGAGACAATCACATATTGGTACCAATGTAATTGGTTACTTCGCATAAAGTTTGGTGCAAAACATAAAAACAACAAACAACATAGATATAATAGACAAGGGGTACCAATGGAACACTTGGAGAAGTGTAGAATGTTGTGGAAAAAGACACCCCCAGAGGAATGGACTCATCATTTTATACACTCTCTAGAGGGCATACTAGCGAATTGGTGTACAGACCAGGAATCATGCAAAGGAACTACGACCTGGATGACATTGCAACAGAATTTTACAGTCACTTTCTCATTTGAGCATGAGAACCCCAACATAGATTCTGCTCTTAAAAATATAAGAGAAGTGATATTTATCCAAGAACCAGAAATAGAACTTATCACGGAAGAACAACAGTGGAACAAACAAACAGTCAAGGAATTTTTTTCATGTTACCATGTACAAGAGGAAGCACCGGATGAAGACGATCCATGAGATATTCAGATTGAAGAAGAAAAAGGAGAAAGATATGTGCAAGTTCCACCCATAGAATCATAAGCCATTTCCACGCTGATCAAATTAAATAAAGTCAACATTGGGACAGTCGAGAATCCCAATATGGCCAGCATTGAAGATTACTGGGATGAACAAACAGTGGAAAGCATAACAGAATTATTGCGTGAATACAACGACTTGTTTCCCACAACATTTATAGAGATGAAGGGTATATACGAAGAGTTAGGAGAAATGAAGATACCACTCATACCTGAAGCGAGATCAATCAGACAATGACCTTATAGACTAAACCCAATATATAAGCAGAAAGTCAAAGCTGAGATCGACAGGATGCTTGAAGCTGGAATCATAGAATTGGTCGAAGAATCAGAATGGATAAGACCGATGGTAGTACAAGACAAAAAACAAGGAGGGATAAGGATATGCATCAACTTGAGGAAGTTGAACGATGCATTCCTACATGACCCATTCCCTACACCTTTCACAAACAAAGTGTTAGAAAACATAAGCGAAAATGAAGCCTACTCATTCACTGATGGATTCTCAGGCTACCATTAGATCAAGATAGCACAAGAAGATAGATACAAGACCACGTTTGTGACATAATGGGGATCGTATTAGTACACATTCATGTCATTTGGACTGAATAATGCACCAGCAATATTTTCCAGAGTAGTCATTGTTGCGTTTAAGGAATTCATCCACCAGTTTCTCGAAGTATACCTGAATGTTTGTATAGTCTACAGTTTGTTGAAAGACCATGTAGAAGTCTTATGACTAATGTTGGAAAGATGTAGACAGTGTCATATATCACTGAACATAAATAAATGAATATTTGGAACATCGTTTGGGATACTATTGGACCATATAGTATGCAAACAATTTTTACTCGTAGATCCCGCAAATATCGAAGTAATTGTTAACTTACCACCACCAAAAATAGTCTGTCAGCTAAGAGCGACGTTGGGACACACATGATACTACAGGAAGTTTATCAAAGGGTATGCGTAGATTACTACACCAATGGAAAAGATGCTAAGAAAGGACACAAAGTTTCAGTGGAACGACAAGTGCCAACACGGTCTAGATACCCTAAAGGAAAAGATGGTCACCACACCAATATTAGTCTTTCCAGATTGGGAGAAGACATTCCATGTCCATGTAGATGCATCAACTATGGAACTTGGAGCTATATTGGCACAGTCAGGAGTGGGGGAATTCGATCACTTGATAGCAATTATGAGAAGGAAGCTATCAGACTCAGAACAAAACCATAACATGACAGAAAGAGAAGGCCTAGATATGGTCTACGCACTGCAAAAGTTCAGACATTACTTATTGGGGAAACACTTTAAGATGTTCACAGATCACTCAACCCTGAAATATCTAGTCAACAAGCCAATGTTGGGGGGGATAATATTTCTATGGTTACTATTGTTTCAAGAATTTGACTTTGAAGTAATCACCAAACCAGGAAAATTGAACACAGGACCTGACCACTTATCAAGGGTCATAAATAGAGAATAACCTATGAATTTAGAAGACAACTTTCCATATGCATAGTTATTCTCAGTCCATATCGCTAATGAATACTTCACAGCTATCATTCATTAATTGAGCACGGGTACTGTGCCACAGGAATATAGCACTACGTAGAAGAAAAACCCGGTAGTCTATACTATCGACTATCAACTGATTGTAGGACACCTATTAAAAAAGGGCGCAGATATCATCTTGCGAAGATATGTGTTAGAACACAAAATACCAAGAGTATTAGTATAATCTCATGAAGGAATAGCAGGAGGACATTACGCAGGAAAATATACCACGCAGAAGGTATTGTGCGTAGGACTATGGTGGCCAATGATTCACAGAGACTTGAAGGAGTACTGTCAAAGATGGGATGTTTGTCAAAGGGTAAGAAAACCTAATAGAAGGGACGAAATGTCATGATGACCACAAGTAACATTACAAGCATTTGATAAGTGGGCAATAGACTTTGTGGGACCAATCAACCCACCAAAAAAAAGAACAGGAGCAAGGTACATTATCATCGCGAAGGAATACCTAACAATATGGAAAAAAAGTTTAGAAAGCAAGGGACAAAGCTTGGCATGATAGACACATAAAGAAGAAAAATTTTAAGGAAGGAAATTTAGTATTGATGTATGACAGCAATTTCAGCATCTAGGAAAGCTAAGAATGCATTGGCTAGTACCATACAAAGT
>JZKD02S1387057.1:671053-693333 GCA_000966675.3 Picea glauca
GGAACACAAACTCGACAAGGATAAGAACAATGGTCACATACAAAGGGAAACATGTAGGAAAAGGAAAGTCAGCAAAAGTAGTACGACACAACAACACTAGGTGGAATTAAAGGAAGGAAAGGACCGATGGGATGCCACATTAATCGCACCAACTGGAGATGGAAAGGCAGAGTAATGGAAAGTACAAAACCATCGGAGGTGCATTGAACCCATAGTTAAGGTGCATTAAACCCATAATTAAGGAAGTGTCCTTGACAAGCTTCATGGGAAACCCATACAACACATGAATGCGGGAGAAAACAGTCTATTAGCGAAAAGAAATCAGACAGAGAGACATAGAGGCTAAAGATCACAGAGTGAGTTCACAGAGATCATAGAGGCTATTCAAATTCAGAAAACGTTTGAAATTCATCGCCATGGCACCGCCCAAGCAAGCAAAAGCGAGCCAGACCACTAGAAAAACTAGAGTTCAAACTAGATCACGAGTACAGGCAAAAGGAGGTGAACAACAGCTACCAGAGATCGTCAATGTAGACAAAATCCCATCTCCAGACACAACACCAGTGAACCCTACACCAATAGTGGAAGAAATCCAACATCCCACACCATAGGGAATGAGTATAGATATATCGACAGAGGTACAGGAGCAGATGAACCAGGACATAGAAACCTTGAAGGAGGTACAACCAGAGAATACCGAAGCAGCTCCAAAAGTCCATGGAACGGAGCTGAATTTGGACGCAGCAATAGAGCCAAACGAGTCTCAAAGGACCATATCAGACCATCCGCCATAAGGAATGGTCGAAGATGTCACGGGTTAGCTGAAATGGTATATTGAGGAACAATCGGAAGCCGCTGGAAATTCGAGCCAGCCACCACCGGCGAAGAAAGACAAGATACAGATACCCAGGTCACCTCGCAATAAACCTGTCGTAGAAATTATTCTACCGCGTATACCAGATGGGGTACAGGTAGGACCAGAGTTTTTGGGTCATATAAGGAGGCTCAAATAGTCGGACCACGATGTAGCAGACGAAGAAAAGTTTCCAAAACTTTCAAAGAGAGTGTACATGGAGATAGTGGGCACGAATCCGTTTGGGGAACTGATTAATCAGCCACTCCAATGGGAAATCGAGTTGGAGAAGACAAGCATTTTAGGGTTGGTAGACCTACCACATTTTGGCAGAGGTCAGTATGCAACCATGTGTGTCAAACAGTTGTTAGCATTCTTGCATGGTGGGGACATCTAGTTGGACAATGTCATCTCGATAGACGTAGAGCTTATCACAAGCATAACAGAATTGTCATCTCAGGGCATGGACCCCATGCAATTTCTAGATGACAAAAGCAGGGAGAAGGTTCTAGTAAAAGAAATGAATAAAAAGTATGGCACGAACATGAGGACAAGAGGTATAATTATTAATAGGATCAATGATGTCACAACACAATTGGGCACGAAAATATTAGCCTGCAAGCTACTAATAAAATGCCGCAGGGAGGAAGTCCCAGCTAGGGTTGTTGCAGTTGTAGAACAATGTGTAAAAGGCACCAAAGTGAGCTAGGCACCGTATCTATTGAACTTATTCCTAGATGATTGCAAGGATGCATAGGATCTAGGAACGGATTTTCACTATTTATGGTTGATCACACTAATAGCCTTCATGGGATGGAAAGATTCAAGGTATGTATTTTTTTGTACCAGACCCAAACCGAATCAAGGAGACAGATATTTGTTTCTCAGAGCCAGGCCAAATGTTAGAATCAAAAGGATGAGGGAGTCCATCTTTGAAGGATACCTACGTGACCTACATGAATCCATCTCCAAAAGGTGGAGAATAACACAAGAAGTCGTCACGCGGTATAAAGACATTGCCAACTTCCAGGCTACATGAAATAAAATGTAGATACAAGAGAGGAAGGATCCCAATAAATAGTGGCTACAGATGCGCTACTGTATCATAGAGGGTGGCATTGACAAGGTCATTAGCGAATGGGATGATGAGTGGAAGACTCTATTCCTTACCCAAGAATTGCCAAAAATACCAGCAAAAGAAGAGGTAGGGCAGGGAGAAACCCAACCAAAGGAAATCCAAGTGCACAAGAGATGAAGAACAGGCCAGGGAAAAACAACAAAGACAAACAAAGGGCCTATTGGAGCCTCCTTTTTTTTTTTTGGTTCAAATTTCTTTTAAAGGTCAAATATCAGTTCTTAAGTTATTTTTCGCTTGATGACATTCACCTACTGAAAATCTCAGTAGTCGCGACATGCGAAATAGCGGTAGATGTGATGCTTCACAATTTACCACTTTTTATCGTTAAATGAAGGTTGTTGCTTTTTCTACCTTGGAATATCGCTCTTCGGGAGTTACAAGTCACAAGATTTACACACCCCGATGTGCAAGGTCATGAAAAGTTTTAAAATCTTACCTCAGGTGAAAGCTAAGAGTGAGACCATGTAAACCCTAGTCAAGTGTTCTCGGGATTTCGCGTCTCGGCGTTCACTTTCTCCTAAAAATTTACAGCTAAAAATCTGAAACATGAAGCCACGAAATGCTTACCTAAGTGACCCAAGTTAGAGTCACGGTTGATTAGTTTTGACCATGATTAAGTTTCTCTGGATTTCGCAATTATGTTTACATCCCTCCCAGAAAATTTACCTTCGAAGTCCCGAGCCGCGAAGTTGTGATATGAATGAAAGAATAATTAATTAAAATAGTTAATATTAGTTACGTCTTTACTTAATTAAATATAATCATCACAGTCTTAGGTTTTATAGGCTCAAAAGGTTAGAGTTGAAAGTCCCAATATAGCGAACACCGAAAGGTTGATTTAAATCCTAATTAAGAAAGTCAAGCCAACATAATCAATGTTTAATGCAAATGATAATAATACATAGTTTACAAGGTAATTTCAAATGTTCCTTGCATCAGCTTGTGCCACGAACCCTTGAATTTTATGGTATTAATTGGAAAAAGGGCGAAACGGAAAAGTAAGGATATGGTTTTTATTTCCAAAATCTTTATCTAAATATGATTGGACTGTTCTGTTCATAAGGACATCGATATGTTAAATGTTCGAAGATATAAATCTTTTGCTTCTTATTTTATTCATAAAGTTCATTTCTATCCCGCACAAAGAAGTCTTTCTCAGTAAGATAACTTCTATATGTATATGCATTTTTATTGCAGAAGAGCTAAGTTACAATCCCCTGTCATGGCCCCGCGAAAAGCATCCAAGGCAAGCGCTGAGGTTTCAAGACAAGGTTTTGATAATGTCTCGGATACTTCACCTTGGAGCATTGATTTCGTGCGAACCTGGTCATACGTCTCAGAGGTTTTGCAATCAGATGTGGTGAATTGTTTGGACGGTTCCAGTGACAATGAGAAAGACAACATGACTACCAAATACAAGATCGTTGTCCAGGCAGAGATGCACAAAGTAGCGGCTAGGCCATGCCTTCTTCCTTACTATGACATGATCCAATGGGTGCTTGATCATGTAGACATCCCTACTAGAACTATCATCAACGAGCAAAAGGTCATTGTTGGGACTTTTAGGCCAAAAAACTTACAGGCGATGTACAAGTTACCACCCACGTTAAACTTCACATACAATGCAGAGTTTCTAGAGGGTTTTAAACAAAAGGAATGTGAGAAATACGCGAAAATTTTATCTGATTTGATCAAGGAGTGGGTCTCACACCTAGCAAAGTTCAGGGCAGACAACAATGGAATTTATTCCATATCTTCTTTGGAACCACAGTTCAAATACGTAGCGATGATGACCTATAGATTGTACGGGAGGGAATACACCATGCATTTTTTCCTCAAATGGGTGCCCTTGATATACTCAGTAGCAGAAGGCTCTTCTTTCGACTGGGTCAAAATGTTATCGAATAGTCTGACCAGTCGGATTATAGAATATCGGACGCAGAAAGAGAGCAGGAAAGTTGCTTCATTTTTTATGCCTACATATCTCATGGACGCAATATGTTCCATGACGCCTTTTCCCTTGATGAATTGGAGCTGGGTTCCATCGGATGCTAATCCAGTCCATGTATACCATTCTAAGCTTTGGGAGGACAAGGCTTCGAATTTCATATATGAAATCTTCAATTGGGTGATGGTACCGATGCATGTCGCCATCTTCGGTAATCCTCCACCCAGGCTATCGGATAGCATCACGAAAAATTTAAGCAGAGTGGACGAATGGTACGTGAGGAAAGAATTTTCATACATCAGGGTTTTCGGAACTTCCATCCCTCCACATTCTTTACCCTTACTCATACCCGACAGGCTGGCTTGTCGTGAGATCGCCCGACAAATTGTAATTGGCGGTATAAGTAAAGAACTGAAAGGGTTTTCAAAAAAGGTATGGCCACCTTTTCCTATTCATTTAAACACTTATTCATTATTAGACTTCGAGCATGCAAAGGCTGAGGCAACAACCCTAGAAGATATAAATTTGGTTCATATCAAATTCAATAAACATGATCCACATAGGGTCATGAGTAATCATTTGGCTCGCTGTGGCCTTAAAATATTTGAGCACGATAATTCACCTCATGATGATATTTTCTGAGGCATGAAATATTATGACGAGGTGTTGGCTCAAATACAAGCCCTATCACCCAAAGATCGTGCCGATGTTGTCAGATTCCAAGAGCATAGGTGAAGTTTCCTTCCTCCAGTGTTACGGGGTGAATATCTGACGATAGCAGAGGAGTAGAAAACAAAAGTTGAAGGCTCTAAAGGTTCAGCGCCCGGCTAAGAAGAACAATAGGATAAAGAAGAGCAAGTTGGGGGCCCGACATAGGAAGCTGAGGCTTCCTATCCTCCAAGAAAGTCAACTTTGGTCATTACTCCCTGGAAATCTTCTAAAAGGTTCGGCAATCCCATCGCCTCCATTACCCCCCTACAGTCTGCAAAGGAAATCCCGGATGCAGGTTGGATTGTGGGTGAAAATTTGACACCTATATAAGTAGAAGAGCTACCTCTGAATCAATTCTTCTTCGATAAGAAGAGGAAAGTGGTTGTGAGACAAGAACTCTACGAAGAGGCAGGTGATGTCTCTAAGAAATTTAAAATTTTAACTGATGGGAAAGATATGAAGAAAGTAGAATTCACGACGCAAATAGTAGGAACATTGGGTTCTTTCGCCACGATGAACCAATATTCAGTTGGGACCCTAAAATATCAGCTAAAAATAAAAAATCATTTGATCAAGACACTAGAGGCTAAACTAGCCACAGCAGAGGCTGCTGCTAAAGATCAGGCAAGTGCGACTTTAGAGCAAGCAAGAATAGAATATCAAAAAGAAATCGAGCGGCTTAAAGTAGATATCGAATAGACACAGTTAAAGTTTCAAATGAGTCAGACTCAGATAAGCCAGCAGGGAGAATTGATATACCAACTTCGGGCCAAACTAGAATTCGTCGAAAGCCAGGTAATCGATATCGAGATATTTCAATCCCAGGCAATAGAGATCAGAAAAAGGTTATCGACGGCACAGTAGGGTCTGCTTGTTAAAGTAGAAACAATTCAAATCAACTTCCAACTCATTGATCAGGTGTTGGAAAACCTCTCTCTTAAATAAAGGGATGTCGGAGCAGCTCGAGTGGCGTTCCAAGAGGCTATTATAGCCACAACAAGAAGGGAAACAAGCAGTGGTTCTAGTTTTCCCATCGTAGAGAAGACCAAGGGTAATATCTTGTTGAAAGAATGGGAGTGAAATATATCTGAAGGTAAACAACAAGCTATGAAGCTAAGGAAATCTTGCAAAGAAATTTTCAGTTTGTTAAGTGAGATTTGTTTGGGTTCCGATGTTGAAAGTGGCATAGAGATACTGGGTCAGATAAATACAGCTAAATATATGCTTGATATCAAGGAAAAGGAAGAAAGAGAATTATCCGAAATATCACAAATAGCTCAAACAGACATAGTGCAAATAGACAAATGGCTAATTAAACCGAGTATATTGTTATGCTCTATCAATGCCAAAGATCAACAGGTGGAAGGAAAGTTGTCGCTATTGATGAAAGACTGCTATATTTTTTAGGCAAATAATCAAGCAGAGCCATCTAAGTTGATATCATAGCTGGTGGAGAAGTGTGTTATTTGCAAGGAGCATGCGAAGAGGCAGGTTTTGGGTACCAGATGAAAACAGAGATAAAGAAATGAAATGTTTCGACTCCTTTTGATTGTAACCGAAAACCTGTGGAACTATTGAGATTCCAACACGTAAAAATTTGTATAAATATACATTTTGAAGAAATAAAAAAGGGTTGGACCTTTATGATTAATTGTAATAGAGATTGTCTCTTTTCGAGACTTAATACAAAGCAATCCAGAGATTCCTAATTCCGTCACTACTGTGTTATGAGTTTGTTCTCTCTGTTATTTCATATTCATTCTTATTTCACTTATATATATCTGATGAATGTTGCATTGCAATTTAGTAAAACTTCTACTGCAGTGATTAATATTTAGCTATCTATCGTTTACAGTTTTTCCTTTGTATCAGCTACTAGTAGGTACAAGACCTGTAAATCTTTAGGTTGTCATATTTTATGCTTCATACCATTTCTTATCTTATTTTCTTCTTCTGTTTACATAGTGAGATTCTCTCTCGATAGGAGCCTTATTCTATAGACAACTTAATGTTTTTCCTATAATTCATACACCATTTATTTCAAATATAATGTAGTTATCGAAAAAGGCCTTTGGTTTGCAATTTTCTTTTAATATTGATTTCTAAAGTTCTCTTTTATAAAATCAAATTGATACAACATAAAAAAAATCGGATTTCTTTAAATTTTTTTGTTCCTCTATGATTGTCCTTGTTGTAAGACAACCCAACATTGAACCCGGCTTGACAGATCAAACCCATATCACTCTAAATATCTTTGATACCATACCTAAAACGGCTAACACCTGGGCAGAACTTGAACGTTCATGGGTTGCAATTGAAAGGGATATAAACATCCAGGAACAGTTGGAAGCCAGACAGTGACAACCTAGGAATCAACCCTAGTTTCCTTTCCCGTAGGTATACCCTCCTCCCTTTTTACATCTTACAAATTTTTGGATGCCTAGACACTATACTTTTTAAATACTTAAGTACAGACTCTGGAACAACATCTTTTTGGCACCATTTTCGGGGATGAAGTTACGAAACCTTTTCCCTGGGAAAGAACGACATATTTTCAAGTTTCACCCTTTGATAGTGAACAAAGAGTGAGCACTTCCTAAAGGCTTTTCTTATCTTTCACTTGGTGACTCTACGTATAAGTAAGCTGGCATATGGTCGAAGGAATACTAGACAAAACCCAGAGAACAAGCAGACCACGCCTGTTTCAGATCCCGAAAAAATACTAAAAGCTAGAGGTTCTCTTAAGCCAACTACTACAATCTATCAGCTTAAACACCCATAGCCCAAGACCAAAAGTGCTTGTGAACCTTCAACTTCGCATAGTATACTTCCCGAAATCACTAATTCATTTTTATTCAGCTCTGCGGTTAAAAGTGAAATCCTTCTGAAAATATTTGTCGGACACAAAGGTAAAAGATCGGCAGTAAATTTATCAGCAGTTGATATCCCATCGACTCTCCTTTTAGACTTCCCAACATCACCAAGTCTCGAAGAGTATACTATATACTCAAATCTCACACCCGCGGGATCCCTTGATTACGTCTCCTACAAGTCCGAAGAGCCAACTCCTCGCGTCTCCGATCACCCATCTTTGGTCTTCCCGTTTCACAAAGAAGTTAAAGATTCACTTTTAGTGTTCCAGAACCCTCTGTACAATATACAGTTTCCTTATCCAGTAGTACCAATGGCAGCCATCGGAGGAGGAGGTGGAGGGGTTTTAGGAGGTGGAGGAGTTTTAGGAGGTGGTGGGGCTCCAGGAGGAGGAGCAGGAGGCCAAGGGCCTCTCCCTCCTCCCAGATTTTTCACTAAAGTGGCTGCAAGATATGTGCCTTTGTTTCTACCTATCCCTCTTCATGACCTTCCCGAAAATTATATAAAAAATTTACCAAAATTTACAGGGGAGGGGGAATTAACTGCGGCCGGACATATAAATTTCTTCGATAAATTCATTGATATTCTAGGTCTGGAACACGAAGACGTTTATTCGAGATTATTTGTTCAAACTTTTGAAGGACAGGTACAAACCTAGTTTCAAAGCCTTCCCGCAGGGTCTATCCTATCTTACGATGCCTTAGAAGATGCCTTTCTTAGACAATGGGGTGAGAGAAAAGACCATTTATATTATCTAATCGAGTTCGAATCTTTAAAGAAAAGAAATTCAGAAACAGTGATGGAATTTATCCAAATATTTAATAAATTGTATAATAAGATCCCAGCTGAAGTCAAACCCTCCCAACCTGCAGCCAAAGTAACCTTCGCAGGAGCTTTCGAACCCGACTTCGCCCTTATTTTAAGAGAAAGGCGGGGGGATACCTTAACCCGAATGTAGGATGATGCTGTAGAAATTGAGTCCAACATTATGGCCTCTGGTAATTTGAAATCTAGGATAGAAATGGGGAACAGAGAAACCAGATGTTTTAGGGAACAAGCAGGACCCTCAGGATCTAATAGATCTAAAAACGACAAAATGGATTATATGGCTAGGGTAATTAAAGAATTGTCGAATAAGATTTCAAGAATGGAGCTAGACCAATCCAAGAGTGATCCTTTCATTAAAAGAGAATTTAGAAGAAACCCCAACCCTCAAAATCAACAAAGGCGGGTTAAAAATCAAGATCAGAAAATCCAAACCCCTTTAAAAAATGAAAATTTTATAGGAGTAAATGACCTAGAAGATTTCGAGGGACTTGAGGAAGACGTGAAAAAATTGGGCGATGACTACACTCAGCCTTATGTAACTAAAGAATATTATAAGAGGTCATTGAACACACCCCAACCGTCAAATGAAGAAGATGATATAAACAACAATGACTTCACTATATGCCAAGAAATGTATGATTCCATGACAGCTGGGGTCCAAACAAAGTATAGCTTGGGGTCTAAAAACAAACCTACATTGATTCCTCAACCGAAGAAAATCCTCCCTAGAGGTGAAATATATGTGCCTGCCCCGAAAGAGACTGAAACGTATAACAACAAAGCAAAGGAGGCGGACTCATTGAACCGCAAAACAAAGGAAGTTGAGACCCAAACTAAGGAAATCAAGACAGTCGAAACACCCTCACTGGTAAGTAAGCTCATGAGTAATAAATCAACTTAGACAAATAAGTTAGAGAAGAAAGACCTCAAGGTTTTAACTAGAGAAACAGACAAAGGTGGCGGTGGTTTTAGTGTCGAAAATGAAATAAATAGGATCAAAATACCGATTCCACTGGTTGAATTAGCAAAAAACCCTGCATATTGAAAATAGATAACCAAGGTGATAGGTTTTTCAGACCAAGAAAGTCAATCAGACGAAATAAATTTGAAAGATGACAAGCCAAATATCACTTTCGGTCCACATTTCGAAGGCACCAGAGACATTGTTGCCCCTTTCTATATCATCCTAAATGTGCATGATCGATTGCTGCATAACTGCATGTTAGATTCTGGAGCTTCACATAATGTGATGCCCAAAGCTATTATGGATAGACTAGGCCTCGAGATCACCCGACCTTATGGAGATCTCTACTCTTTTGATTCAAGAAGAGTCAAGTGCTTAGGTATGATAAAAGATTTAGTAGTCACCCTTGCACAAGTCCTAGTCAAAAGTGTTCTGATGGATGTAGTTATTGTTGATATCCCTCCAGAATATGGATTACCGTTATCAAGGTCATGGGGAGCCAAACTCGGAGGATCCCTTCATCTAGACATGACTTATGCCACAATTCTTGTATTTGGTGGGCAACTTACTAGGTTATACAGGGAAACGAGGTTAGCCTATACCGTGAGCGATCCTCAGAATCCTAACAATTTTCCTGTTTACATTGCTGATCAAGATCTAGGAAATTGTATTTTGTCTTTTGATGATGGTATAGATAGTTCCACAGAAGAAAACTGCATAGACGAGAAAGATTCAGAAAACATGCATAGTACAAGGATCTGGAAAATATTTTTTGACGATGCTCTGTCATGTGAAAGAGCCGGTGCAGGAGTGATTTTTGTGGCACCTGAAAATAGGTTTGTCGTCCCTTTTTCTTACAGGATTCAATGGGATATAGACTACACTAACAATGTATGTGAATATGAAGCTTTATTTTTAGGGTTGGAAGCTGCCAAGAAATTGAACATAAAGAACCTATAAGTATATGGAGACGCTGAGTTGATAGTCAAATAGATAAATCGACAATACCAGGCCAAACACCCAAGATTGAGAGCATATAGAAATTGTGCCTCGGATCTAATGGAAAATTTCTTCTCGTCTGTAAATATCCACTTCATATCACGTGTTGAAAATTTGCAGGCTGATTCATTAGCCAAGGTAGCCTCGACTTTCGCTCCCCCCACGGATTTTAAATTAAAATACCATATAGAGGTAAGGCACAGACCATCCATCCCAAACAACATACAACACTGGCAGGTTTTCGAGGATGACAAATAGATCAGAAAATTCCTCGAAGCAGTGGGTGACTTTTCTGAAACCCACATCAATCAAGAGAATCAAAATGATCACATGTGGATCATGCAAGAAGGAGAAGACCCACAGGAGTTCTGAAAAAAAATTGCCAACCATCGCATGTTCGTTTTAAAAAATAATCAGATTCCAAAGGGACTAATCCCCCTGGAGAGACTTTTCGATCAAAATGACATGCCTTTAAAATCTACTCTTCAACCCCAACCAGAAGAGGTTGAAGATAGCGATATAGGGACAAAAGAAGAACCTTGGATGGTGAAAATATCAAAGTATCTTCCTCCTGAGGTGAAAAATAAGTATAAAGATTTGCTTGCACAATATAAAGATGTTTTCGCTTGGTCTTACGAAGAGCTTAGGACTTACGACACTACCGTGATCGAACACAAGATACCTCTGAAGCCTAGTATCAAACCCTTTAGGAAAAATCTTAGACAAATCAACCCTATATTATTACCCATAGTCGAAAGAGAATTCAAGAAGCTTTTAGACGCGAAAATAATAGTAACACTAAGATACTCTGATTGGGTGGAAAACCTGGTTCCAGTTAGAAAAAAGAGTGGAGAGATTAGACTTTGTGTTGATTTCAGAAATTTAAATAAATCTTCCCTAAAAGACAACTATCCTTTACCTAAAATGGATCACGTCTTAGAAAAGGTAGTCGGAGCAAATAGGATGTCTATGATCGACAGTTTCTCTAAGTACAATCAAATTGTTGTAAACGAACAAGATAAAGAAAAAATACCTTTCACTACACCCTGGGGTACATTCATGTATGATAAAATGCCTTTTGATATAATGAATGCAGGTGCCAGTTTCCAGCGTGCTATGGATATCGCTTTCGTCGGAGAAAGAGACAAGTTTGTAGTTATCTACCTCAATGATCTAACCATTTTTTCTAAGTCTGATGAAGACCATTTAATACATCTCAAACAGACTTTCGAAAAATGGCGCAGGTTCGGTCTGTCTTTAAACCCTAAAAATTCTCACTTCGCCATGCGGGAAGGTAAACTCTTGGGCCATATTATGTCCCAAGACGGAATTAAAATTGATCCCAGCAGGGTTCAAGCTATAGACACAATAAATATTCCTATAAATGTAAAGGAAATATAGTCATTCTTAGGAAAGCTAAACTTTTTGAGAAGGTTTATTCCAAACTTCGCTGAAATTGTGAAATTAATCAAAGGTATGTTAAAGAAAAACAGCGAGGTAAAATGGACAGTAGAGGCCAAAGAATCATTTGCACGTATCAAGAGGGTTATAAGAGAGGCACCTGTACTGGCAAGCCCCAACTATCTAAAGGATTTTCTCATTTTCTCATTTGCTTCCGAGCACACTAGCAGTGATCCTCCAAAAAAATGAGGAGGGTTTCGAATAACCGATATCCTTTTTCAGCAAAAGTCTCAGAGACACGGAACTAAAATACGATATAATGGAAAAACAAGCATATGCTATGGTAAAGGCATTAAAGGCTTTTAGGAATTATGTATTGCATTCCAAGATAATCGCTTATGTACCTACTAGCTCTATAAAAGACATTCTAGTGCAACCTGACAGTGATGGCAGAAGGGGACGGTGGCTGGCAAAAATTCAAGAATTTGATCTGGAAATAAAGCCGACAAAGCTGATAAAGGGTCAAGGTTTGGATAAACTCTTAGCTGAACCCAATTACAGAGCCCTCAGCATAAATAGCATACAGGGATGTGGAGAAGAGGGAGATATTAACGATCCCTATGAGCAAACAAGTGAAGTCAGGATCGAAGAGAAGTTTACATCCTCTGACTAGTACAAAAACATGGTATCCTACTTACTGACTTTGAACTGCCCAAGTAATTTATCTCCATCCAAATCCAGAACGCTAAAACTACATGCAGTCAAATATTGTATATCTGAGGGTAAATTGTTTTGGAAGGACTCACTTGGCTTCCTGTTGGTTTTTTTGGTTGAATCTGAAACAAAGAAGGTCATAAGCGAATTCCACGAAGGAGTATGCGGGGGACATCACGCTTGGAGAGTGACAGCTTATAAAATGTTGAGGGCAGGGTATTATTGGCCTAAAATTTTCTCGGATGTAAATGCCAAAGTCAGGTATTGTGACCCTTGCCAACTATTCGGAGGAAAGCATAAGCTCCCATCATTACCTTTAGTTCCAGTCAAATCATAGGCTTCTTTTTAGCAGTGGGGACTGGATTTTATAGGTGAAATTAACCCCCATTCCATCGCACAACACAAATGGATCCTAACCACCACAGATTATTTTACTAAATGGGTAGAGGCTATTCCTACCAAGAGGTCTACAGATTCGATGGTAATAGACTTCCTCGAAGAAAATATTTTATCTAGATTCGGCTGCCCCCGAAAGATAGTAACAGATAATGTTCGGGCTTTTAAATCTATGGCTATGATCAGTTTTTTCCAAAAGTACAATATTGTACTCGACCATTCTATGGCATATTATCCCCAAGGAAATGATCTAGCCAAGTCTTCGAACAAGATTCTAATCAACATAATTAAGAAAGTGTTGAATGAGAACAAGAGATCCTGTCATATACATTTAAAATACGCACTATGGGAAAATCGGATTGGCACAAAAAAAATTCATCGGTATTTCTCCTTTCCAGATGGTATATGGGACTGACGTGGTATTACCTATAAACTTAGCACTTCCCATGATGAAACTATGGAAAGATTAGAAATAAGAACCAAACCACGTCACAAGGAGAATAAATCAGTTGATCGAATTACAGCAGCACGGGGTCGAGGTGGACGAAAGATTGCAAAAATATCAAGACGACATGAAAACATTATTTGACCGTAAGACAAAAGACAGAGAGTTTCTTCCAGTAGATTTTGTCTTAAGATGGGATGCTAGGAAGGAAGATTCTATGAAACACGGTAAATTCGATCATATTTGGTATGGACCATTTAGAGTCGCAACTTCCGAAGGAAAAAAATCATTTTTATTAGAAAATCTAGATGGTGAAATCTTCAACGCCCCCGTCAACGGGCATTACCTAAAACACTACATGACATAATTAGTTCTCCAAGGTTTTTCATTGTATAGACCGGTTTGTATTTGTTTTCTATTTCATGATTCCCTTGAGGTAAGTTTTCAAATTTTATTAATTAGGTCAACATAAATAGAGATACGCGGTTTTCAAATACATTTAATTCTTTTAAAGGACACTCTTTGTGTTTGCAGGATTTCGGTTTGCAAACTAAACGAACGAAGGGAGAAAATAGAAGGTCATATATCGAAGATTTGCATTCACCGAAAACAGGTGAAAGAAAAGGTTTTCAGTTATTTTAAAAATGGTAACGTAAAGGTACGAACTCCTGAAAATTCTATCCCTTAAGAAAGCAGAGATCTCCAAAACATCATAAAAGTCCCATAAATCTAATGTTTTTACTAATTGATTATTAAAAAGTACAGTTACTCGCTCTGGATCCAAAAAAAAATTTACTTAAAACACAGATAGGTGGTAGTTAAAACAAACAGAAAAATAAAGCATCTCTGGGGAAGGGTTTTCAAAAAAACAGTTTTAATTTTCAACCCCTGCTCCTCAGCATACAAACATCTGTCTGTCACCTTTCTTTTGGTCTTCAGATTTGTCTTCTTAAAATTGCCAAATGTCTTTTCGGATTTATATACGTAGGGAGAAGAGATTATGTTTAAACTTTGAAAGTTGTAAGCATGTTTTGGAAAGAAGGTTGGTCTTCACAGCTCCTCGGTCTCTTACTAAACAAGTTATGCGTAGGTGGATACTGACTTTTCTAGGTTTTTCAATAGTTTCGAAGGGTTAAGGCTTACTCAAAGGAAAACCCCCAGAAAAACGTTTCCCCTTTTTTCTCCTTGTGGACCAAGGTGTTGTGAAATTCAAAGGAAGGTTGGCACTGAGTAATCAAAGTTAGTTGACAGACCTACATTGCAAATTATTACGCAGATATCACCCCTCATATAACCTGATTGCCCCCACTTCGTATTCTAAAAAGAAAATCATAAGATAGATGATGAAAAGAAAGTAATATCTAATTGTACATCTAGTCTGAAGAGACGATGAAAGGAAATTCAGAAATGATTTCCCTCGTCTCAGCATTTAAATGCATAAATACATTTCGAAGTGGTGAAAGGAAATTCAACAAAAAAAGGGGGGCAGATAACTTCACCGGGGTACTGAACAGGCCCACTGGAAGTGAAGCATTATCTGAGATATCTATAAGGCTGATATACATGAATTTCACTCGGCTCTGGTAATCAACTTTCTCGAGACTAGATCCACATCCTAATTCCAGACGGGACTCCCCGATTAAAAAATGCAATAATTTTCGTTGGGTTTAAGCTAAAAACTGCAAGAGCTGTTGGATTTCCTAGAATTGTTTTGATTTGTCTTAATGCAGACCTAAACTCAGTAAAGAGAAAGAGAAAGTTGTGAAAGGGACTATAGTTGAGTGAGAAATATATTTGAGTATTGAAAAGCCTTACAACAGTAAAAGACAAAAATATTTTCGTCCCTCTGTTTATCTTTTCCCTAAAACAAGTTTCACAGAAGTGAAACCAGTGACTCCATTTACCCAATACAGGCACGTGGTCTACTGTTCTTCCCACCTCATAGGGAAACAAGATCCCTACTTAGAGCCTATGTTGGAGCCGCCTTTTTATTTTTTGGTTCAAATTTATTTTAAAGGTCAAATATCAGTTCTTAAGTTCTTTTTCGCTTCGTGACATTCACCTACTGAAAATCTCAATAGTCGCGACATGCAAAATAGCAGTAGATGTGATGCTTCACAATTTACCACTTTTTATCGTTAAATGAAGGTTGTTGCTTTTTGTACCTCGGAATATCACTCTTCAGGACTTACAAGTCACAATATTTACACACCCCAATGTGAGAGGTCACGAAAAGTTTTAAAAGCTTACCTCAGGTGAAAGCTAAGAGTGAGACCATGTAAACCCTAGTCAAGTGCTATCGAGATTTTGTGTCGAAGTGTTCACTTTATCCTAAAACATTACCACTAAAACTCCGAAACACAAAGCCACGAAACTTTTACCTAAGTGACCCAGGTTAGAGTCACGATTGATTAGTTTTGACCATGATTAAGTTTCTAGAGATTTCGCGATTCGGTTTACATCCCTCTTGGAAACTTTACCTTCGAAGTCCCGAGCTGAGAAGTCGTGATATGAATGAAAGCATAATTAATTAAAACACTTAATCTTAGTTACGTCCTTGCTTAATTAAATCTAATCATCGCAGTCTCAGGTTTTAGAGGCTCGAAAGATTAGAGTTAAAAGTCTCGATACAGCGAACGCCGAAAGGTTGATTTAAATCCTGATTAAGAAATCCAAGCCAGCATAATCAATATTTAATGCAAATGATAATAATGCATAGTTTACGAGGTAATTTCAAATGTTCCTTGTGCCATCTTGTGCCACGAACCATCAAATTTTATGGCATTAATTGGAAATAAGGCGAAACAACAAAGTAAGGATATGTTTTTTATTGCCAAAATCTTTATCTAAATATGATTGGACCGTTATGTTCATAAGGACATCGATATGTTAAATGTTCGAAGATATAGATCTTTTGCTTCTTATTTTATTCATAAAGTTCATTTCTATCCCGCACAGAGAAGTCTTTCTCAGTAACCTAACTTCTATATGTATACGCATTTTTATTGCAGAAGAGATAAGTTACAATCCCCTGTCATGGCCCTGCTAAAATCATCCAAGGCAAGAGCTAAGGTTTCAGGACAAGGTTCTGATAATGTCTCGGATACTTCACCTCGGAGCATTGATTCCGTGCGAATCTGGTCATACGTCTCAAAGGTTTTGCAATCAGATGTGGTGAATTGTTCGAACGATTCCAGTGACAATGAGAAAGATGACATGACTACCAAATACAAGATCGTTGTCCAATAAGAGATGCACAAAGTAGTGGCTAGGCCATGCCTTCTGACTTACTATGACATGATCCGATGGGCGCTTTATCATGTAGACATCCCTACCAGAACCATCATCAACGAGCAAAAGGTCATTGTTGGGACTTTTAGGCCAGAAAACTTACAGGCGATGTACAAGTTACCACCCATGTCAGACTTCACATACAATGCAGAGTTTATAGAGGGTTTTAAACAAAAGGAATGAGAGAAATACATGAAAATTTTATCTGATTTGATCAAGGAGTGGGTCTCACACCTAGCGAAGTTCAAGGCAGACAGCAATGGAATTTATTCCATATCTTCTTTGGAACCACAGTTCAAATACGTAGCGATGATGACCTGTAGATTGTATGGGAGGGAAGACACCATGCATTTTTTCCTCAAATGGGTGCCCTTGATATACTCAGTAGCAGAAGGCTCTTCTTTTGACTGGGCCAAAATGTTATCGAATAGTTTGACCAGTCGGATTACAGAATATCGGATGCAGAAAGAGAGCGGGAAAGCTGCTTCATTTTTTATGTTTTCATATCTCATGGACGCAGTATGTTTCATGACACCTTTTCCCTTGATGAATTGCAGTTGGGTTCCATCGGATGCTGATCCATTCCATGTATATCATTCTAAAATTTGGGAGGACAAGGCTTCGAATTTCGTATACAAAATCTTCAACTGGGTGATGGTACCGATGCATGTTGCCATATTCAATAATCCTCCACCCAGGATATCGGATAGCATCACGGAAAATTTAAGCAGAGTGGGCAACTGGTACGTGGAGAAATAATTTTCATACATCAAGGTTTTCAGTGCTTCCGTCCCTCCGCATGCTTTACCCTTACTCATACCCGAGAGGTTGGCTTGTCGTGAGATCGCCCGGCAAACCGTAATTGGTGTTATAAGTAAAGAACTGAAAGGGTTTTCAAAAAAGGTATGGCCACCTTTTCCTATTCATTTAAACACTTATTCATTATTAGACTTTGGGCATGAAAAGGCCGAGGCAGCAACCCTAGAAGATATAAATTTGGTTCATATCGAATTCAAGAAATACGATCCACACAGGGTCGTGAGTAATCATTTGGTCAGTTGTGGTCTTAAAATATTTGAGCACGAGAATTCGCCTCATGATGATATTTTTCGAGGTGTGAAATCTTATGACGAGGTGTTGGCTCGAATACATCCCTATTGCCCGAAGAGCGGGCTGATGTTGTCAGATTCCAAGAGCATAGGTGAAGTTTCCTTCCTCCAGTATTACAAGGTGAAGATCCGACGATAGCAGAGGAGAAGCAAACAGAAGCTGGAGGCTCTAAAGGTTCAGCGCCCGGCCAAGAAGAACAACAGGATAAAGAAGAGCAAGTTGGGGGACCAAAACAGGAAGCTGAGACTTCCAGTCCTCCAAGCGAGTCAACTTCGGTCATTACTCCCGGTAAATCTTCTAAATAGGTCGGAAATCCCATCGCCTCAATTACCCCCCTAAAGTCTGTAAAGGAAATCCCGGATGAAGGTTGGATTGTGGGTGAAAAATTGAAACCTATATCAATAGAAGAGCTACCTCTGAATCAATTATTCTTCGATAAGAAGAGGAAAGCAGTTGTGAGACAAGAAATCTACTAAGAGGCAGGTGATGTCTCTAAGAAATTTAAAATTTTAACTGATGGGAAAGATATGAAGAAAGTAGAATTCGCGACGCAAATAGCAGGAACATTGGGTGATTTCTCCACAGCGAACAAATATTCAGTCGGGACCCTAAAAGATCAGCTAAAACGAAAAAAATCATTTGATCAAGACACTAGAGGCTAAAATAGCCACAGTAGAGGTTGCTGCTAAAGATCAGGTAAGTGTGACTTTAGAGCAAGCAAGAATAGAAGATCAAAAAGAAATCGAGCGACTTAAAGTTGATCTCGAACAGACACAGTTGAAGGTTCAGACGAATCAGACTCAGATAAGCCGGCAGGGAGAATTGATAGACCATCTTCGGGCCAAACTAGAATTCGTCGAAAGCCAGGTAATCGATATCGAGATATTTCTATCCCAGGCAATAGAGATCAGAAAAAGGTTATTGGTGGCACAGCAGGGTCTGCATGTTAAATTAGAAACAATTCAAAGCAGCTTCCAACTCATTGATCAAGTGTTAGAAAACCTCTCTCTTAAAGAAAGGGATGTTGGAGCAACTCGGGTGGCATTCCAAGAGGCTATTATAGCCACAAAACGAAGGGAAACAAGCAGTGGTTCTAGTTTTCCCATCGCAGAGAAGACCAGGGGTAATATCTTGTTGAAAGAATGGGAGTGAAATATATTCGAAGGTAAACAACAAGCTATGAAGCTAAGGAAATCTTGCGAAGAAATTTTTGGTTTGTTAAGTGAGATTTGTTTGGGTTTCGATGGTGAAAGTGGCATAGAGATACTGGGTCAGATAAATACAGCTAAATATATGCTTGATATCAAGGAAAATAAAGAAAGAGAATTAGCCAAAATATCACAAATAGCTCAAACAGACATAGTGCAAATAGACAAATGGATAATTAAACCGAGTATACTGTTATTCTCTATCAATGCCAAAGATCAACAAGTGGAAGGAAAGATGTTGCTATTGATGAAAGACTGCTATATTTTTTAGGCAAATAATCAAGCAGAGCCATCTAAGTTGATATCATAGCTGGTAGAGAAGTGCGTTATTTGCAAGGATCATGAGAAGAGGTAGGTTTCAGGTACCAGATGAAAACAGAGATAAAGAAACGAAACATTTCGACTCCTTTTGATTGTAACTGAAAGCCTGTGGAACTATTGAGATTCCAGCGCATAAAAATTTGTATAGATATACATTTTGAAAAAAGAAAAAAGGGTTAGACCTTTTTGATTAATTGTGATAGAGACTATCTCTTTTCTAGACTTAATACAAAGCAATCCAGAGATTCCTAATTCCGTCACTACTGTGTTATGATTTTGTTCTCTCTTTTATTTCATATTCATTCTTATTTCACTTATATATATCTGATGAATGTTGCATTGCAATTTAGTAAAACTTCCACTGCAGTGATTAATATTTATCTATCTATTGTTTACAGTTTTTCCTTTATATTGGCTACTAGCATGTACAAGACCTATAAATCTTTAGGTTGTCATATTTTATGCTTCATCAGACCATTTCTTATCTTATTTTCTTCTTCTGTTTACAGAGTGAGATTCTCTCTCGATAGGAGCCTTATTCTATAGACAGCTTAATGTTTTTCCTATAATTCATACACCATTTATTTCAAATATAATGCGGTTATGGAAAAAGGCCTTTGGTTTGCAATTTGCTTTTAATATTGATTTCTAAAGTTTTCTTTTATAAAATCAAATTGATACAACATAAAAACTTTCGGATTTCTTTAAATTTTATGTTCCTCTATGATTGTCCCTGTTGTAAGACAACCCAATATTGAACCTGGCTTGACAGATCAAACCCATATCGCTCTAAATATCTTTGATACCATACTTAAAATGGCTAACACCCGAGAAGAACTTGAACGTTCATGGGCTACAATTGAAAGGGATATAAACATCCAGGAACAGTTGGAAGCCAGACAGCGACAACCTAGGAATCAACCCTAGCTTCCTTTACTGTAGGTATACCCTCCTCCCTTTTTACATCTTACAAACTTTTGGATGCCTAGACACTGTAATTTTTAAAGCCTTAAGTACAGACTCTGGAACAATAGGGCCAATGAAGACAAGGACCCAAAACAGGAAGAAGGATAAGAAGTAGTTGGCCAAGGAGCAGCAGCAAGAGGTCGAGCCCGTGCAAGAGATGGTAGCAAGTCCCAACCCACAGGAACTAGGGGAAAACAAGAGGCCAATCACACAGACAGGAGGTGCACGCAAGAAAACAAAGGCACAAAGAACACTGCCAAAATATATAATAAAGGATGACAATGGAGAAATGACAGCTCGAATGGTCCAGAATTGTCTATCCGAATATTTTGACCATGTTGGGAACCACAGGGATAGGATTCAAGAGGAACTGGTAAACATGCGGCAATCTCTCAAGCAAATCGGGGAAGGGTAGACAGCAGGCAGCAGGGGAAGATAACCATCAACACCACAAACAGAGGAAAGCGTGGAAGTAGAAGAATGAGATCTAGTCCATACATTACCGCACCCGAACGCAACATTCCTCATCACACCCAGTATGTTGCGCATGGATGATATTGTGGGGTAGACACCCAGGGCACTCCACAAGTTGCAGGTTAGCATAAACCATGAGGTACAGTCTCGCGCACACAAAGACTTAGTCAAATTTCAGTGAGCAACAGAGAAAGGAGACACGCTGGAAATAGTCTATGAGAAGGCTAAGTTAGAAACCCAGGAGGAAAGGGAGCACATAAAAGGATTGGAGCAGAAAGTGGTAGGAACTTACGAGGATATTAGACAGTTCGCGCAGAGAGATGAAATCACAACAGCAGAAAAGATTGATTATATTGTGCAGGCATTCAATCAATATCAAAAGGAGATCGAGAATCTTCACGAATAGCTCATACCTGTTGGGTATGTGTTATATTCTTTGCACGAGTAGTAGTGTAGGGAAACGTGACACCTACCTCAGGAAACGTGTCATGTATTTAGGTGGTTTTTTCGGCACATGGTTTTTTGCCGATGGTTTTCTATTTCCGGTTAAGGAATTAGGGTTTTGGACTAATCCAGGTCATTGGGTTAGGGTTTTGGATGCTGTTGGATCCTATATGTATATTGTATTGTAAACAATGTAACACAATGAATGAATATAATATATGTTGGTTTTCCCAGTTTGGGTTTCCAGGGGAAAAATCTATGTGTAATGTTTGTATTTTCCATTGTATCTTTTCTTTTCTTTTATGAATATCTGTTTACAGTAGACATTGTACAAGATTAGAATTTACATTTGGTATCAGAGATTTATTGTCTTCAAGGGGACGCCTTTGTGGTCAAGGGTTCAGCTCGGGACTGTGATAAGCCATGTTACAGTGGGAGATCTGCGATAATGTTTTTCAGGTGAAAAGAAATGGCAAGTGATTCCAAGATGGTGATTGAGAAGTTTAATGGGAAAAGCTTTGAGCTATGGAAGCTCAATATGGAAGTACTGCACCTACAGGAACTTCTGCAGATGACTGGAAAAAGATGGATCGAAAGGCAAAGAGCACAATCCAACTGTATCTCTCCGATTCAGTATTACTGAATGTGTCAGAGGAAGCTACAGCCAAGGATTTATGGGAAAATTTGGGAAAGTTGTATGAGTCTAAGTCCCTGGTAAATAAACTATTCCTAAGAAAGAAGTTGTATAACTTGAGGATGAGAGATGGAGACTCAGTGGCAGAGCATTTGAACACCTTCAATACTGTGGTAAGTGAGTTAGTGTCTATTGAGATTGAAATTTCAGATGAAGATAAATGTATCAGTTTGTTGTGTTCTTTATCAGACTCGTGGGGTAGTCTGGTTGTGGCCATAGGTAGTAATACAATTTCTTTGAAGTTTGAAGAAGTGGTCTCATCCTTGTTGTCGGAGGAGATGAGACGAAAGAATATGGAAGGACATAGCACAAAGGCATTATTTGCAAGAGGAAATTCCCAAGAAAGAAATAGATCTAATTTCTCAAGTTGGAGATCTAAGTCTAAGGGCAGATCTAAATCTCCTAGAAAGTTTGTAAGGGTATGTTGGAGGTGTGGAAAAGAAGGGCACTACAAGAAGCAGTGTAGATCCAAAGTTGAGAAAAAGAAGGGATCTGAAGAATCTT
>JZKD02S1387057.1:716578-735630 GCA_000966675.3 Picea glauca
TATATATAATTGAATTAAAAAAATAAATTTAAAATAAAAATAAAAAGATGTTATGGAGTTGTGTGGCTAGGGAAATTATTAAAATCGCCCCCATGCTTATTATGGGCTTGAAAACAATTGTAAATAACCAATATTTGGATTTGGGATAAGAATAAACTCCTCTTTGAGACTCTCGTTACACATGTTATTCTTTATTCTTTATGGACCAATCAGGTGTTAGGCCACATATCAATGGTTGTTAACATCAAGGAGAATACGAACCGTTGGATCACTCTATGTCAGGAACATATCATGACCATCATATTTCCTAACTACAAATGAATACTAATGCATACTAAAAAAACACACTAAGAAACACACTTTTACCTAATGACACATTAGACCAAGTAGATCTTAACTAACTCCTAAGTGTCTAAATATCCTAACATCCCCCCTTAAGAATAATGTGGGATAGGATTGAAGGATTTACAATAGTGACACAATAGGAGAAGGAAGGAAACATTAGAGCCTATCCCCCCTTAATGAAAATTATTGAACTCCTAACATAAAGAGAAGTTTGGAAAACTTCACTTTTGTAAGATACTTTGTGAAAATGTTTGCAAATTGATCTTCTATAGGGAAAAAAAGCACTTCAATAAATTGATCATGAATGAGATTTCTGATGAAGTGCATGTGTATCTCGATGTGTTTTTTGCGTTGATGTTTAACTGGGTCTTTGGTGAGCTTGATGACATTTTGATTGTCACACCAAAGGTTGATTGGATGTTTTTTCCGAAATCCAAAATCTGAAAGGATTCATCGAAGTCATAAGGCTTCCTGACTTGCATTTACCACTGGTCAATACTTTGCTTCTGCTGAAGAAAGTGAAATATCCTATTTTTTCTTACAAGCCCAAGTGACAGGTCTTGAACCAAGGCTGAAAACATAACCTGCAGTAGACTTCTAATCATCAGGGTCGCTGGCCCAATCTGAATCAGTGAAACCAACCACTAAAGGAGTCCCCCCTGAACTTTAATGTATCCTAAACTGAATTGTACCCAAGACATACTGATGTGTCCTTTTAGCTTATTTTCAATGGATTTCATGGGGTGTTTGCATATACCGAGAAACAAGACCAACAATAAAGGAAATATCAGGATGGGTGTGAATCAAGTATAAAAGGCTACCAACTAACTAACGATACAAGCTGGCATCAACTTCAGGAGAAGTACAGGTGGAAAAAATCTTTACTTCAGACTGGAAGGGAGAAGGGGATGGTTTACAATCTTCCATTTGAAATCGATGAAGAAGGTCACAAGCATACTTAGACTGGGAAATAAAAATTTATTCATTGGTTTGCAAAACTTGGAGGCCAAGGAAATAGTGAAAAAATCCTAAGTATGTCATTTCAAATTTCTTCTTAAGGATCGTTTTCACATGGTTTAAAAATTTTGAGTCACTACCAGTAAGGATAAGGTCATCAACATAAATGACAAGGATTATGAGATGGCTTCCTACTTTCTTCGTATAGGCATTAGGATCAAAATGGCATCTAGAAAATTTGGTGTCAATAAGAAAGTTGTAAATTTTGGCAAACCAATCTCAGGGAGATTTCTTAAGACCATAAAGAGATTTCTTAAGGCAAAAAAAAAGGCTAGAGTCATTCTAGACATAGCCAGGAGGTTGTTCCATGTAGATTTATTCTTGCAAATCCCCATGTAAGAAAGAGTATTTAACATCCATATGATGGACCTCTCATTTATGTGAGGCATCAAGGGCAAGAACAAGGCGGATGTAATTCATTTTGGCTATAGGGAAAAGGTTTCATTATAGTCAATTCCGTCAACTTGGGAAAATACTTTGGAAACTAACTGAGCCTTGTGTCTTTCAACACTTCCATATGATGCATACTTAGTTCTGTAGACCCATTTACATCTGAAAAGTCTTCTTCCTTTTGGAAGAGGTACAAGATCCCAAGTATCGTTTTCCATTAAAGAACGATACTCGTCACTCATTGTTGTATCCCAATCTGGATGACTTGAAGCTTCTACAAATTTATTTGGATCATGAGTCTTTGAAACTTGAGCCAAAAGAGAAGAGGCTCACTGGAACTGAGAACATGTCTGAAGTTGATATGAAGGATCACCAACAAGATCTCCAGTTGCTTCTCATGTTGAATGGACTCATCTAGGAAGCGATGGTGTTGGTGTTGGTTCGGGTTCAATGGACTCATATGGAGGAAGGTGAGCAAGCAAAGGTGGATTTTCATCCTCATTGTGATTATCTGAAGAAGAAACCATAATAGGAATAGAAGAAGTCACAAACGTCGAAGATGGCTCACAGGCTGAAGAATGAACAATCGTTGAATTAGACTCATAGGCCAAGAGATTTTCATCAAATTTAGCATCTCTTCTAATAATAATTTCATTACAATGTGGTTGAAGAAATCTATAACCTTTGACATCTTCATAATAACCAAAAAATATACACTTCTCAGTGTTAGGCTGCAATGCTTTCCTTTTCTCATCAGGAATGTGAGCCCATGCTATATTGCCACATACATAGAAGTGACTTACATCTGGTTTAATTTTAGTCCAAGCTTCTTCTGGTGTTATATTTTTAAGAGCCTTTGTGGGAGTGCGATTTATTATGTAATTTTCATAGTTGATGGCTTCCGCCAAATAATTTAGACTTAATCCCTTAGATTAGATCATACAATTAGCCATTTCTTTTAATGTGTGGTTCTTTCTCTTAGTAACACCATTTTGTTGCAGTGTATATGGAACAATGTGTTGCATTTGTGTGTCTCGTGTAGTGTAGTAACTTGTAAAATTATTGTTCACATATTTGTCTCCATTATCTGTTCTTAACCTTTGAATTTGATGTCCAAATTATTTTTATACAAGGGCCTTGTAGGCTAGAAACTTGTCAAAAACTTCGCTCTTACGTTTTAAAAAGTAAACCAAGTACGTCTGGAAAAGTCATCAATAAAAGTTAAGAAAAACTTGCACCCAAAAAAATAAGGAGAAGAAAGTGTACCACACAAGTCACTGTGAACAAGCTGCAAAGGGTATGAGGCATGCCAAGAGGCACATTTGTCAAAATTGTCCCAATGATGTTTGTCGAGAACTCAATAGACACAAATACCATCTCTACATGAAACAAGAGGAAGACCAGTCACCATTTGTTGATTACATATTTGTTTCAATGAACAATAGTTTAGATGACCAAACCGTTCATGCCAAAAAAAATTCAAGTCATCGCTATGAGCAACAAAAACTGATGGAAAAGATGATGACCCAAAGTTGTCAAAATTGTACAACCTGGTAATATCATCAACAATTCCAGTTGCAAGAACATGCTTAGGATATTTTATATCCTTGATTACAACTTGGTGAGGTGAAAACTCTATGGTTTTACCTTCACCTGAATGAGTGATTTGATATACTGATAAAATGTTATAAGAAAGACTTGGAACACATAATACATCATTGAAATGACCATTATCTACTTGAATCGTTCTAGATCCTACAACACTAAGAGATATATCATCACCAAAAGATATTTTCTTGGTGTTACATTCATTTAGAGAAGAAAATATGTCTTTATCCTTACCCATGTGATAACATGCTCTAGAATCAATAAGCCACTCATTAGAAGAAGAAGTAGAAGTTGCATTGAAGGAGAAACCAGAAGTAGAAAGTGCAAGTCCATGAGAAGAAGAAGAAGAAGTGGAATCAATATTGATGTTGTGCTTATTCATCGGTGCTTCTAAAGATGCCATCTTCTTGAAACATTTGGACTCATCATGAACATCTTTATCACAAAAGTTGCAATGTTTGTCATTCTTCTTATTTTTAGATTTTTCTCCTTTGTCACCATTAGGAGTTGAAGTTGTATGAGTGGGTTTAGGACCCTTATGTTGCTTGTTGTTGTGGCGAGGATGTTGCTTCTTGAGATTCTTGGGTTTATCTTTCTGTTGGGCTTTGTTGGAGGTATCTTCAGTGATGAGCACTCCAAGTTGTACAAGCTTATCTTTCTCTCTAATCAAAGCATCACAAAATGACTCAAGAGTGGGTTTTTGATAAGCTTTCCATAGAGCCTTTCTCATGACATAAAAGGTAGATACAAACATAAAATATGCACTACCTATCTTAGAAAGAATAATATAGATGCAACGCTCTTCCTCCAACTTTATCTAGCATTCTTCACATAAAATTATGAATGTTTTAAACTTAGATAGTTTTCAATGCAAGAAAAATCATTTGGACTTAAAGTCAATATTTGATTTTCTAACTAATGTGCTCTAATAATATTGTGTTTACCAAACACAGATTCAAGATTTTCTCAAGCTTCATCGGGGTCATCAATTTCTTGAAGGTGGAACCTTAAATTAGGAGATATGGACATTCTAATCAATCCACATCCTTCATCACTCCTATTAGCCCATTTGAATTTATTATCAACATCAATGGGTTTTTTTTCCTTTCCCAAGGTAATCTAGTACAAGCCTTTACTTCTTAATAAATCCTCCATATGGGATTTCCATTGGAAGTAGTTGGTGTTGGTAAGCAAAATATTACTAAAAGAAGTCATATTAAATATGCAGACAATATGGATTTAAAAACTGAAACTGATGATCTGGATGGAAATATTTTGAAAAGTTAGGCATTTAAAAAAAAACAACACTGAAAACGGACTTCGGATGTGAAAGTTGTGCCCTTTTAAAAAAATGTAGAAATGGTAACCAAAGAACCACATGGTGGTGATACCCCTCCAAATAACCTCACTTTTACAAATAAGTTGTTTTATGAAGTAACCCACTTTTCTAAAAAATAATTAGGGATCACCTTTACAATGAAGTTACTTTATAAATTAAAGTTTCATGCAAAATAAATAACTCTAAAATAAAATATTAAAGCTACTTATAGTGATTCACTTTTATACTTGAAGTGATATACACTTTGAAATGGAGCATGAATTTTTCAAAAAAAAAATGTAACAAAAAGATAGACTTGAACTCAAGACCTCTTACTTAATAAGGCTATTTTTAACCAAGTGGGCTAGATAAACATATTGTATTGTTTAGTAGGAGGGTTATTGTTGAAGACAACCTTGGAGAGCATGCTAAAAAAAACTCTTTTCACACAAGAATTTTTTTGTGTTTATCGATGATAACAAGGGTTGGATCTCAGTTAGCTTACCTAGAAAATGGACCTTTTCCTATATGTTTCTGATTTTCTGAGATCGCACAGGGAACGGGGAAAAGAGAATACATAGATCTAAAAAAGAAACAACCCAAAAACAAACAATATAAAAATGAAATAATACTCTGCAAAAAATTTTAAATGGTGTATTCAGGATTTATACCTTCGGATCTAGCCGAAATGGTTATATCTTGGGAAAACATAAACCTTTTCGAGTGAAATGAAAAACGTTCCTGATAGAAATGAGTGCTTTGTATGCAATGGAACAATCCTCTCAGCCCATAAATGTATGGTAATGGAAAAAAATGAAGATGAGGAAACTTGGCTTCATGATCTCGATCTACAACAGGAGCAGGTCTTCAAACAGGTTCTAATACCATGTTTGACAACACGGATATTCCAACAGAGGACGAACATCTTCAGTAAACACTCACACAACTAGATCAAATATCAACACACCAATTTTTTGATGTGGTAAAACCCCTACAGGGAAACATCCACGACCCCAACCAACACGACCACTTGGAGCAGTTTATTAATGAAAAATAAAAAGATTAAAGAGAGATTTTACAAGAGAGTTTCTCACAATTGATCATCGGTAAATGACCCTCCATGCTCTTTAAATATATATCATGGACCATTTGGATGTTAAGCCAATGATCAATGGCTGTTAAAATCAAGTAGAATATGAACCATCAGATCACTCTATGTCAGGAACATATCGTGACTGTAACACACCCGACCCTTGAGTATTTTTCCTAGGGATGGGGCATCAAAATTTCACTCTCTTTAACATCTCAAATCCTCTGTTTGAGGTATTCATCCTCTTCTACTTACCCGTAGAGTTCTAATGACTGCTACAAGACTCGAATCATAGCTTTGGGTTGCAAGTTATGGCTTCCCAAAGTTGTTCGGGTGTTCATTCGTTGAGGGCCACGTGGCATCCACATGAATCCACCTCTCACGTACTATCTCCCAGTTCCTTCATCCACGATGGAATTACATCCACTGTCTAATCCCATGAATGGACTTGACTTTGTTTAACACGCATGTGTTTAATACATAGGCCAACAATAACTTCGGCACTTCGATGTTGAATGCCTCCTTATTGTCTATGCACTAGGCCCTCCAAAGTCCTGAACTCCCAAAGTTTTGTAATATTTCCATGTGGTTCCAACCTTCGGACCTTTTGGTCTCGCTCAAATGCTACACCCCAAATCCTCTAGAATCTCGAAGTTTTGGTCACTTCACCTACCACTTTGGTTAGGCGGGCACATACCATGGGATGACACGTCGAAGGGCCAGGGGTGACACGTGTCACATTCCAATAGGAATATATGGTCTACGACAAGCACAGATCAAGATGACATGTGGCACATAAAACGTGGGTCCACATCACCCTGGTGATGTAGGCTTGCCACATCACACTAGACTAACAACCTTCTAACATCCCTTAAATCTCACGGTCGAGATCTGGCCACGTGGATCCATAGATCCATGGCTAGCGTTACTTCGCGACTTCGACCTTCGGGAGTTTTGGGATGAAAACTCCTCTTTTCTCTAGAAGTGGGTCAGTGTCGGGCTAACCACAACCCATATATGACGGTTAGGAAAGGTCCTGAAGCATCCTTGAATCGACAGCTCTCGCTACTTCGAACTTTGGAGATTTTCGACACACCACACCTCAAATTCCCTAGAGTGCCCAGTCTTTGAACTAAAGGATCTAGAGCCACACGTCTCTTATATATCAACAAATGAGAGGGATCCTGAAGTATCTATGGATCGATGGTCCACATTACTTCATGACTTTGGCCTTCGGGGATTTTGGCATTACAACACCCCTATCCTGTCGAAGCGGTTAACGTCGGGCTGACTACATCACGAATCCTATAGCTAGGAAGGAACCCAAAGGATCCCTAGATCTATGATCCTAGTCGCTTCACGGCTCCAACCTTTGGGGGTTTTGGATCTACTGCCACTTTGTTCTCCCGAAGTAGGACTTTTTCAAAGTACCATGTGCGGGTCCCTCCTCCTAGATGATCGGACAGTAGGTGGGGCTCCCAACGATCTCCCCCAAATCTACGGCTCTCCTTTACTTTGTAACTTCAGTATTCGGGGAGTTTGATGCTATAGAATCTATATTCTCCCAAATTAGAACTTCTTTGAAGTATTCTGGATGTAGATCCAACAACTGAGGGAACCCTCAAACATTCTCGATCGGTGTCTCGCGCTACTTCGCGATGGGGTGTTGGGTCTCGGTTTTAGTCGGTAAAATAGGTTCCTCTAACCACTAGGGAAACCATCCATTGTTGGTCAACTTGTTGGTAACTGAAACTCCCGGTTACCCTCGGCTAGTTGATGATTTAGTAGGGTCGACAATATCCCAAAGTCCCGAACCTTCGGAGCTTCGAAGTAAGAAGGACTTCGTTCCCTTAAGCTTAGCCTAAGGTTCCTATGTGTTTTTCATATGAGTTCTCCCGAACAGATCTTGTCCGCTTGTTTTCTAAACGAAAAGATCTTCCTTCCTGAGATTTATCATGAAATTGTTAAGGACTTGGGCATGACATCCTAGTTTCACGGCAAGGGATCTGGAGGAGATACCCTCTCCAAACTGACGGGGTTAGATTGATGCAATGCTCTCTATCCCAACCCTCCTATAGGATTACGTCCCAAGGATGTCTGAAGGCTAGACTGGGGCATATATATGACCAATTAGAAGCATAAGTTCACAAGAAGACAAATGCATACACATAACTTGATCATTCAATACAGAAACCATTTATAGACAGATAAATACATGCATTCATCCATATTCCATTTCAACGCTCAAAGTATGAAAACACTTATCAGAACCAGACGACATGATGTGACTGTTGAAAGGGGGTGCTTGTTTCCTCCCAACCATAGGCTCAGTCTCTCCTAACGGATTTACCATTGGCCACCCCCGAGCTAGACCACGATGCTCTGAAAGAGAATTATGTCTTCCAGCTCAGAAACAGTCAGGGACGGAGGTTACTCTCCTCCTCCCACATGATATTGGCAACGAGTTTCTCTATACCAAGCAAGGAGGCCTGCCTGAGTACTTATTTAGTCACTCAGCACCCTCATTTAATATCTTGTATCATAACCCTTCTAGACACATCCTGCGACCAAAACACGTTCATTTTTCCAATTCTTCCATGAACTTGAGAGATTAGTCGCTCTCCTCTTCTTCTCTTCACATGTCTTCCTCTACCCACCACGCCTTCCTTTCTTTCCTTCCTCAACAATATTGTGTGTGGTCTGAATTACCAATCCATGGTTAGCTCTAAAATCCTTACATATGGGTGCTCTTCCCCATCCCCTCATTAACTCTTGAGGAGGTCTTCCCACCTACCAGCCTAACTGTAATTTATTCATGGGTCAGAGGACTACTCTGGTCCTGAGCAATTAAATCCAACAAGGTATTGGTTTAGCATGGGTTATCTCAACCATTCCTGGTTCCCCTCACCATCTCCCTCATAGCATCTATGGTCTATCTTGGAAAACCCCCTCTTTCAGCAGTCATGCAACACTTGTCCATTTCTATTAATAACGGAAATTACATTCCTTAACCTTTTATACAAAGGTTCATCAAATCAAACATTCACACATATCGAGTTTTCCATAGTCTCTTGGTCAATATAGTTGTATTTACAAACTGGGGGAAACAAGGGTGTTACAATCCCCTCCCCCTTAAAGGAACATCTTCCTCAGTGTTCTATCTGTCAATGTGGTCTGTATATACAGAAGTAAATAAAAATGGATATGCATGTTTCATGGCATCCTCCATTTCCCACATAGCTTCATTTGGGCCAAAGTGTTTCCACTACACCTTGACCTGTGCAATGGTTCTATTCATGAGTGAGGTTTCCTTCATGTCTAGTATGCATTGAGGTTCTAGCAGGAATTCTCCCTCCGACTCCACCTAAATCATAGACCAGTCAATTATATGATTAGAATCATGTACATATTTCTTCAATAATGAAACATGGAAAACATTATGTGCCTTCACTGTGGGAGGGATTGCTAGCCTATAGGCTATAGGTCCCACTCTATCTAATATTTCAAAGGGTCCACAATACCAGGGTGTCAACTTGGCACAAGCTCCCATTCTCAAGTAACTCTTCCTGGGTCTAATTCTGAGATAGACATGGTCTCCTGTCTTGAACTCTCAGGGAGTTCTCTTTTTGTCGGCGTAACTCTTCTGTCTATCCTTAGAATTTTTCAGATGTTTCTTAATATGAATAAAAAAAAATTCCATTTATTTCAGCATGCCAGGTCTGGTTGTAATTCTATCCACTAGATTACTCCAGTTGATTGGAATCTTGCAATGTCTACCATAGAGGGCTTCAAAAGGGCTCATATTTAATGACTCTTGATAACCGTTGTTGTAAGCAAATTCTACCAGTGGTAGGTAGTATTCCCACTTCTTAGGTTGATGCATTGCATGCATCCTTAGCATGTCTTCTAATATTTGGTTCACTCTTTCTTTTTGTCCATCTGTTTGAGGGTGATAGGTTGTGCTAAACAATAATTTAGTCTCAAAAACAGCCATTAAGGATTTCCAAAAGCTTGAAGTATATTTTGTATATCTATCGGATATAATCTTCTTAGGCATGCCATGGAGTATGAATATATCCTTCATGAAGATGTTGGAAATATATATTTCTTTGCAAGTTGACTTGACAGGAACGAAGTGAGCAGACTTGCTCAATTTTCCACCACTAGCAGGATGGCATCATTCTACTTGGTCGATTTTGGTAATCTGGTGATGAAATCCATGGAGATGGTTTCCCATTTCCATTCTGGAATTGGTAGAGGTTGTAACAACCCTGATGGGTGTCGTTTTTATGCCTTAACTTGTTGGCATTCTAGACACTTAGCTAGATAGTCATCTATGTCCTTTTTCAATCCAGGCCAACATAATTGTTTCCTAGTGGTCGTAATCATTTTCTGATAACCTGGATGACCAGTATATGGTTTCTTTTGTAGTTCATCCATTATGAAACTCTTCAATTCATCACAACTTGGAACATACAATATGTTTCTGTAGATCAGCATGCCTTCATCAAGCATCTGATATCCTTCATACTTTAGCCCTGTGGGCTCTTGCTTTAGGTATGACATCACGGTCTTGAAAAATGAATATGTTTCTTGTGCATTCTTGACTCTCTCCTTGACATATGTTTCACAGGTGATTACCGTTTCCAAATGAATCATTTTTACACTTCTTCTAAGGGCATCAACCACCCTATTTTCTTTTCCTTTGATGTGTTTGATTTTGAAATCAAACTTACTAAGGAGAGCCATCCACCTAGCTTGTCTAGCATTGAGTTTTGGTTGATCAAACAAGTGCCTCAACCCACAATGGTATGTCATAAGTAAAAATATCCTACCCATAAGGTAATTCCTCCACATTTTTAAAGCATGCACTATGGCAGCCAACTCTTGATCATGGGTCACGTAATTGATTTCGTGCTCATTCAATTTTATGGATTCATAGCAAATTACACATCTTTCTTGCATAAGGACTCCTCAGAGTCCTTCCTTACATGCATATGTACACACAAGGAAGTCATCATCATGGTTTTTGATCTTCAGCACGGGTGCATGGGTTAGGAGGTATTCCAGTTCTTGAAATCTTTCTTCACATTCTAATGTCCAAGTGAATTTAACCCCCGTTTTTTTGAAGGGCAATGATTAGACAACCAATCTTGGAAAATCCTTTTATGAACCTCCTATAGTATTTTTTTAAGACCATAAAGGACCTGATATCAGATAAATCCTTTGGGGTATTCCATTCCACAATAGATATGATCTTGTTAGGGTCTACTGCCACCCCTTCTTCAGAAATAACATGGCCTAAGTAATGTACTTGATTCTGGAAAAAGTCACACTTGTTAAACTTAGAGTAGAGTTGATGCTCTCTTAGTACCTGAAGCATTAATTTAAGATGTTCTTCATGCTCCTATATGCTCTTGGAATAGATTAGGATATAATCAATGAAAACCAATACAAATCTATCTAGGAATTTGTTGAGTACATTATTCATCAAGTACATAAAAGTGGTCGGGGCATTGGTTAGTCCAAATGGCACCACCACAAATTCATAGTGACCATATCTTGTCCTAAAGGTTGTTTTGTGGATGTCTTCATCCTTGATTCAAACTTGATGGTATCCATACCTTACATCAATCTTCAAGAAAATGGAAGCACCCATTAATTGTTCAAACAAGTCATCGATTCTTGGTAAGGGATATTTGTTCTTTATGGTTGTCTTGTTGAGTTGTCTATAGTCTATGCACAGTCAGAGTGTGCCATATTTCTTTTTCACAAACAAGATGGGTGCTCCCCACGGAGACACGATGGGTTGGATGTAGCCTTAGTCCATCATATCCTTTAGTTGTAGCTTGATCTCAACTATCTCTAGTGTTCTCATCCTATAGGGTGTCCTAGAAACTGGCACTGCTCCTGGTGCAAGTTCTATGGAGAAGTCGATGTCTCTTCTTGTAGGTAGACCCGGTACCTCTTCTGGAAACACGCATTTATACTCTCTTAGTATGAGGTGGTCCTCTAGGTTTGGTTTGTCATTCTCAATAGATTCCAACACCTGTATTTCATATAGAGGACATCCCTTTCTGCAATAATTTTTCATTTGAAGGGATGATATTCGTCTCACTGAGACAAGCCTCTGAATCCCTTGGAGGGTTATTTTTCTCCCTTCTTCATTTTCACACTCCAAATTTTTATGGTAACAGTCCAACTTGGTTTTAGAAGTGGCTAACCATTCCATACCAACCAATAGGTCGTAATATCCGAGGGGAAGTATGTTAAGGGTCGCTTGGGTAGGAAATCCATCCATAATGAATTGGCAAGATGGTATGACCTCTTCTAGTTTTCTTTTGGTTCCAGTGGCTAGTTGTACCAACCATATATTAACATGTCTAACTGGTTGCAGTTTACACTTATCAACAATCTAAGGGGCCACATAACTCAAATTAGAAACATGGTCAATTAAAATAGAAACTAGATGGTCAGCGATCATACCTTCCATCTCCACCATTGAAGCTTGGTGGGCGGCTTGTTTATTATCCAAGGCTGCATGAATCCATATCATGTTCCTAGACACATCATCGACTGTGGCATATTCTTGGATATTTTAGATGATCCAGATGGATATCGGTGGCCACCCACCTTTTCCAACTGGCTCAAAACAATTTTTTGGCAATTTTGGTAATTTACTATTTTTAGTAGTTTTTCGGGTCCTGGACTTCCAGAGTCGTTTTGAGGCCCTAAACAACGTATTTTGGGAAAACGGGGAGAAACATAGTACTTCCCTCAATGTTTCTCACACAAAAGTTGTAATCCTCGGATAGATATTTCTAATGAGGTATTGAGCACATCAAACAAAGATCGTATGCAAAATTTATGACCCTGTGAAGTTGATGTATTGACTTACCCAAATAGGGCCCACATGACTTTTGGCGCTTCATCTCCTAGGGTTAGGTTTTTGGATGTCTAGAGTTTTTGACATTCCTGCTTATTGTAAAAAATGACTTCAGATCCTCATTGTAACCATCTTCTTTCGAATGAGTGCAGCCATCACATCTCTTCTTAGAGATAAGTTGCCACCATTCCAGCAAGCTTGTTTTCCGCTGCATTTTACAGTTTCATCTTATTTCCTTATTGAATAGAAAACCAATTTTACTGTATCTCTGTTATTTTGTGTTAAGAACATGTTATTAATATGTAGTCATTTTGTTCTTCTCATCAAATCTGGATTAGTGGTATCAGAGGGGTCTACTCCTTCTCATTTTAATGCATGTCCCCAACGAGGTTGGAGTACAAAGAGTTGGGTCTCGAGCTTGTTTCACTTGAGGAAAAAAGCTCTCACACGCCCAAGCGACCTCTCATGGCAGGAGAAAATAAAGATGATGGGATAGGATATCTTTTCAAAATGTTGCTTGAGGAAGCCCTCACACAACAGAGAAACGAGATGATGGATAGTTTCGTGCAAATCCTTCGGCGACTACCAACAAATGACGCATCTTCTTCGAGCAAAGACGTCGCCCCATTCAAGATACAAATAAACTTTGATATTCCTATATTTGAAGGTCAGATAGATGCAGATGTTGTAGACAAGTGGTTGAATCTATTAGAAGGGTATTTTTTTGTCCATAACTTTTCGAATAGAGAAAAGATTACTTTCAGGGATGATTTTAAGGATGGAAATTTATATTAAAATGTAGAAACCTGGGCTAGTCTTACTAGTCCTTAATATGAAAAATGTAAAATGTTTGGCGATAGATTAGTAAAAATATTCAAATTTCTAAGGATTTTATATAGTTTCTATAACATTTTGGCGATTTTAAAGGTAAAATCATTTTTTTATGGAATTTGGGCGAATCATTTTTAGAAAAAATGGAAATTGGCGAATCTTTTTTTGGGAAAAACAATGGAAAATTAGCCCATTTACAAAATTTAGCCCCTAAAATCATATATGAAATTTACTTTTGCACTCCTCAAATATGTTCCCCATGTCAAAGATTGGTGGGAAACTTTATGTGAGCAAAAGGAAACAGAGGAACCCTCATTATTTACAATCAGGGCCACCTGGGAATCCTTCAGGGATGTTATTAAGAAACAATACTACCCTGTCAGAAGTTATGATGACTTGTATACCAAATGGACCACACTACAACAATAAAGAGACCAAGCAGTGCTAGATTTCACAAATATCTTCCATACCTTGTACACCAAACTGGGTATCAAATATTTGGAGCGACATATGGTGCTCAAGTATCGCAATTCTTTGCATAGATACATCTAGACCAAAATGGAATTTCTAGAGATCTCATCCTTGGGCGTGGCCTACCGATATGCCGTCAAAATCAAGAAAAAGCTCAAACAAAAGACGCGAAAATTTGGGCCTGGGAACCCCTCACAGCAAAAGCCAGGAAAGGGCGGCCCCAACCCATAGAACAAAGGATAGAGCAAAGATGGACAATATCAGGACAACCAGTCCAAGCCACAAGAAAAAAAGGACACCGAAAAGACAAAGAAAGAAATTGGGAAGCGGTGCGACTTCCATAAGAGCCCTTGGCATAACACTGTTGACTGCCGCTCAAAGCAATCGTTGGTGGTCGAAGTGAAAGCCTTTGAATTAGATACGGGTTTTGATTCCGAGTTAGAACCAGAAAGGGGAAGACAGATCATTGACGCGGAACCCAGTGCCACCATTTCTACCACCAAGCTCCAGCCTAGTGAACCAGACGATCCAGAAGAAGGAGAGCACCTCTTCGATTCACAGATATGGGTAAAAGGAACCCCGCTACACTTCATCATTGATAGTAGTAGCAAGAAGAACCTCATCTCAGTAGAGGTCGTTAAGCAGTTGGACCTACTGACAACGTCACACCCACAACCCTACACCATTGGATGGCTCTACCAAGGAAGAGATCTCCACGTCAGCCAACAGTGTCGAGTGTCGTACGGCATCAAGACCTTCAAAGATGAGGTATTGTGTGATGTTGCTCCTCTCGAACTTTGTGATGTTCTTTTGGGCCAACCTTATTTATGGAAACATCATGTTGTATATGAGTCTAGGCCTCGTAGTTTTATTATTACTTTGAACAGGAAGTTGTACATGATACCCAAGGCATTCCCACCTAGTGTTATTTCCTTGATCTCTGCTAAGCAATGAAGGAAGGTCATCTCTTAGACGGGCAAGTTTTTCTTCTTCGTTATTCACTCTCGGAATGAGAGAAAGATCACAGCCAAATCCACGGTCTCTGCGGCCGACCTCTCCACACAGTAGAAGAAAGTAGATAAGGTCGTGGAAGAATACTTGGATATCTTCTCCTCACCTATCGGGGTACCTCTGCACTTCTAATTCAAGCACCCCATCAATATGACCCCCATCCCACCCCTTACCAATGAGCCAGACTATCACAACGCTCTGTTAGAGAATGAGGAGATCAAGTGATAGATCCAAGAACTACTCCACAAGGGGCACATCTATCCCAGCTCATCACCTTGTGGGAGCCCAAACGTGTTGTTACAGAAGAAAGATGGAACCTTGCGACTCTGCATTGATTACCAGCCTCTAAATAAAATCACAATCAGAAATCGGTACCCAATTCCCCAAATCGACGACCTCCTTGATAAACTCACGGGCCAAATACTTCAGTAAGATTGATCTAAAGTTTGGCTACCACCAGGTCCTGATAGAACGAACAGATGTATGGAAGACCACCTTCAAGTCAAAGGAAGGCCTTTTTGAATGGTTGGTCATGCCCTTTGGTTTGAAAAATGCTCTAGCCAGTTTCATGAGGATGATGGAAAATATCCTGCGACCATTCAACAATACTTTTGTAGTGGTGTATCCGGATGACATTCTCATTTACAACAAGACTTGGGTCGAACACTTGCAACATATTCATCAGGTTTTGCACACCCTGTGGCAGCACAAGCTATACGCCAACTTGGAAAAATTCTTCTTCAGCATGGACAGGGTCCATTACTTGGGCTACATCGTTAATCAGCATAGCGTACATGTGGATCCAAACAAGATCCAACTCATCTATGATTGGCTAGCCCCAACCACACTCACTAAGATTTGGATCTTCTTGGACCTTGCCAATTTCTACTACAGGTTCGTGTTGGGATTCTCCCATATTGCATGGGCCCTCAGCCAAATAACTAGGGGTGGTGGTAAGGAGAAATTTGTGTGGGGCCGGTCCCAACAACAAGTGTTCGATGATTTGAAGCAGCACTTGTGCTCAGCCCCAGTACTTTAACTACCAAACCTGGAACAACCTTTTGAGATCGACACAGATGCTTCAGACTATGTTGTGGGTGTCGTTCTCACTCAGCACAGCCACCCCGTGGCCTATCATAGTGAGACACTATCATATGTTGTCCATAAGTACCCTGCTTATGACAAAGAAATGTACTCCATTGTGCAAGCCTGCCACTATTGGAAACATTACATTCTTGGGAAGGAGAGAGTCATCCACACTGATCACAAGCCATTGTAGTTCATGCAGACACAAGGAAAATTGTAGAATGACCACCATCAAAAGTAGTCCACATACTTGCAGCAATTCCACCTCAACATCAAGTATAAGACAAGAAACACAAACTGCATCGCTAATTGCCTCAGCAGACTGCCAGTCGCGGAATTCACCACAGTGCTAGACTCTTGCGGCCATGAGACCTCTGGATGGCCCCAACTCTATGAGACAAACCCGAACTTCGCCACCACCTACCAAATGTTGGGTGCAAATGTAGTTGTCGATAATTTCCATCTTCAGGATGGGTTGTTGTGTCGTCTAGGCCATATATGTGTTCCATCAAGCGAGTGAGAGAAGTTGATCTGGGAAGCCCACTATAGTCGGATGGCAGGACACTTCCGCATTGAAAAGATAGTGGCGATGCTACAAAAACATTTCTACTAGTCGAAAATTTGACAAGAGGTCAACACGTATATCAGGTCCTACACTGCCAAACTGACCACTAAGAAACAGGGCCTGTACACCACTCTTCCTACTCTTGATAGGCCATGGGAATCCATCTCAATGGACTACATGTTAGGCCTCTCATCCACCAAGCAGAGAAATGACTATTTTTTTGTGGTTGTTGATCGCTTTTCTGATATGGCGATTCTGGTTGCCTGCAAGAAGAGCATCAGAGCAGAGGCCACTACCAAGATCTTCTTTGAACGAGTCTAGGTACATTTTGGAATACCACAAACCATTGTCTCAGATCAGGATAGTCAATTTCTCAGCACATTCTAGTCGAGCCTCTGGTCATTGTTGGACACCAAGCTCACCAAATCCACGGCCTTCCACCCCCAAACAGATAGTTAAACCGAGGTTGTAAATCAAATGATTGTGCATATCCTTCGCATGTATAATTCCAAGAACCCTTGCACATGGCATGAGAGCCTTCCCTATGTCCATCATATCTACAATAGAGCCTTGCATAGCTCAACCGACCACAGCCCCTTTCAGGTGGGGTTGGGATTCCAACCATTGAGTCCCATAGATGTTGCACTTCCCCTTCCAGTCACCTTGATTGACTCATCTCTTGCTCCAACTGAAGCTGACAAAGCCACCATGTTCATTGAGCGGATCCAGCACATCCGCCAACAGGTTTAGTATATCCTACAGAAGTCCAATGACAAGTACAAGAAACGCCATGATTAACATCGGGTGCCACATAAATTGCAGGTGGGTGACAAAGTTTGGTTGCACTTGCAAAAAGAACGCCTTACAAGACCCCATCGGAAGCTTCTCCCACTCCGTTATGGGTCGTACACCATCACCAAGGAAATGGGGGATAATTCTTTTGAGCTCAACATTCCTCCTTTCCTTGGCCTGCACCCAATGTTCAATGTGGATCTCCTTCGCCCTTATTCCCACCATTATTGGACCCCTCAGAAGTAGAAGAAAAGCTGACACCAACAGAGCTCAAACCCAACTGCATACAACAGGAATCCAGTGATCATATTGTGGAAAAATATATCACGGGCACTCGACAACAAAGGATCCATCTTTATCGAGTCGTCAAAAAAGGGCAGCTCCTACACCAAGGCAAGTGGCTCACTCGAGGCCAAATTCAGCAGAAATTTCTTCATTTGATGGGGGAACTCAACACAATGGAGACCATTGCTTCCTAAGGAGGGAGGATTGATCCAGGTGGATATCGGTGGCCACCCACCTTTTCCAAGTGGCTCAAAACAGTTTTCTGGCAATTTTGGTAATTTACTATTTTTAGCAGTTTTTTGGGTCTTGAACTTTCAGAGCCGTTTTGAGGCCCTAAACGACGTTTTTTGGGAAAATGGGGAGCAACATAAAAGTTCCTACAATGTTTTTCACACAAAAGTTGTATTCCTCGGATAGATCTTTCTAACAAAGTATTGAGCGCATCAAACGAAGATCGTATGCAAAATTTACAACCCTGGGAAGTTGATGTACTAACTTACCCAAACAGGGCCCACATGACTTTTGGCACTTCATCTCCTAGGGTTAGTTTTTGGATGTCTAGGGTTTTTTACATTCCTTCTTATTTTAAAAAATGCCTTCAGAGTCTCATTATAACCATGTTCTTGTAAATGAGCGCAGTCGTCACATCTCTTCTCAGAGATAAGCCGCCACCATTCCAACAGGCTTGTTTTTCGCTGCCTTTTACAGTTTCATCTTATTTCCTTATTGAATAGAAAACCAATTTTACTGTATATATATTATTTTGTGTTAAGCACCTGTTAATAATCTATAGTCATTTTGTTCTGCTCATAAAATCCAGATCAGTAGACTCTCCTACTATTTTGTTGTCTGTGTGGAAAATCCCTCAACATGTGTTCTTCTCCACAACCCCAACATTTCAAGGGTTATTTCTTTGGGTTATCATTCTTTCCTGGGGTTGCTCCAAAAGGTTTGTTTCCACTCTAGGAGGGGAAATTTTGTTGATACACACTTCTAGTAGGAAGGCTCATCCTTGAACCATTCCCATAGTTCTTAAATCTTGAGGATTTAAACCCCTTCTTCTTGAATCCCGAAATACTCTTCTTCTTCCAGTCTTCGCGAGGTTTTTTCTGACTCTCGAGTTGTTCATAACAATACCTTGCCTTTCGGATAGTATCTTCTAAGGTATTTAGCTCGTCAAACTCAATCTTGTCCTAGTAGGTCTTAGGTAACCCACTAATAAATCATTGCACTTTTACCTTTTCATCCTTTATGTAGGGTACATACCTTAGCAGCTCAAGGAATGTATTGACATATTCTTTTATGGTGAGCTACCCCAACCTGAGTTCATAGAACTCCTTAGTATTCCCATCAAAGT
>JZKD02S1387057.1:751951-766003 GCA_000966675.3 Picea glauca
TGCTCATCACCAGTCAGTATTAAATCATCAACATAAAGAACAATGATTAAAATCTTACCCTCCACCACAATTTGGTATAGGTTTGCATCCGCTTCACTTTTTGTGAAGCCTAGTCCGGTGAGATAGCTATCTATCCGAGTGTACCAAGCATGGGGTGCTTGCTTCAGCCCATACAACGCTCTTTTGAGTCGGCACACATGTGACTCACTGTTGAAGATCTCAAATCCTTCAGGCTGCTCTATGTACACCTCTTCCTCAATGATCCCATTGAGAAACATAGTTTTTACATCCATCTGATGAATGCACCAGCCCATTTGCGCTGAGAGTGCAAAGATGGATCTTATGGAAGAGTACCTTGCGACAAGTGCAAAGGTCTCATCATAATCTATCCCCTCGATCTGTGAGAAGCCTCGGGCCACAAATATGGCCTTGTATTTCTCCATACTCCCATCAGTGGCTTTCTTTACCTTGTAGATCCATCTCGAACCTACCACTAATTTGTCAACTGGTCTTGGGACAATTTCCCATGCACTGTTTTTTACAATGGAGTCATACTCCTCCACCATTGCATCAACCCAAGTGGGATCCTGCACTGCTTCCTGAAAGGAAGATGGTTCAGTCACAATAAATTTTCTCATGAGAGCCATGTATCCAGTAAATCGATCAGGAGACTGTCTCTGTCTGCGTTGTGAAGTAGGGGCTCCTACATTCTTTGCAACATCTAGTCTCAATCTATCAGCTTCTAAGTGCGCTTTATGTCATTTATGATGGATGGCTCTGCATGAGTGGCTTCCTCCACTCCATGAACCTCCTCATGTGGTTGATCCACATCTTGAGACTCATCTTTGGGAACCAGCAATTCCTCCTCTGCATGCAAGTCTAGCTCCCTCTCAAGCGACAACCGCATGTCTTTCCCCTCATCAAATTTTATATCACATCGCATAACAATCATCTTACTGTTAGGAAAATACACACGATAATTATGGGGTGTTTCTGTGTACCCCACAAATATCCCAACTTCATCAGTTAGCTCGAGCTTCTTCCTAGCATTCTTGGTCACATGCACATAAACAGATGAGCCAAAAATCTTAAAATGAGAAACATCAGGTTTCTTACCAGTGAAAGCTTCTTCAGGTGTACTCATGCCAAGTACTCTATGAGGACAATGGTTTTGCACATAAACCGTAGTGTTGCATGCTTCCACCCACAAATACATCGATAGGCCCTGATGTTGGCACAGGGGAAGACCTGGGGTTCACTCCAAGAGAGCACCAACAAGCCCTAGCTACTGGCCCTTTCGGCAACACCTGCGAAGCAGGTGAAGTCTCACCCGAAGCAGCTAAGAGGGGGGTTGCAGGACAAATATGTCTACAACCAGGGGAATATCAAGTGGAACTAATACAACAATAATGTAGCATTCAGGTGTCACTATCAACTCAATCTACTCTGTGCATCTATAGATTTGATCTAGCACAATAATGCAAAGGACAACATAACAATGACAGGAATCCAGGCATCAATCACACATACAACATAAAATGTATGTGGTTCACCCTCTCTATATGGCTACGTCCACGTAATTGTTCTTATGATATATTAAGATAAAGCTTACAGTTCTAATCTGCGCTCTAGCCAACAGATCCTCTCTCTTCTTTTCTCTTTCTTTTCTGTTCCTGTGCACCCAGCTGCAGGATCTGATCTTCACACCCAGCTGAAGATCTTACAATACTAGAAGGCTCTCACTCTCAGCACTTCTCTCTCTCATAGTACAATAATCTCTCAATCAACCATAATCAATAGCAATACCCAATGCTACTACTGAGTCGACCTAGGTCCTCTCGACCTCTATTTATACATTTCAATCCCTCACCGACAGCCTTAGGTCGAAACCTAGGTGTCAAAACCCTAATTACCCAAAACCCTAGGTCAACTTGACCGATGTTTTTCGGGCTTCGCCAGCTTGTCTTTCCTTCCTCGTCACACGGTGCTCTAAAGAATCCAATGGTGGCTTTCTCTGCTTGCTGTGTTTTCCACGATTATTTTCTCTTGTTGATCTGTCATACTTAATCTCCTCATTCAACGGCTTGCTTTTCCGTACTTCACTCCATGTTTTCTGCTCTTTTGCTTACTTCGATCCAGTGACAGTCACTGTGTTTCCCGCGCAGTTCTCATTTTACCTTTTCTTCCTTGATCTTCACTTCCTTCCATAACCAAGGGCCAACAGGCCCCCGATACTCACCTGTGACTCGTCCCGAGGCACTTCAGTTCTGATCCTTCCATGTCACTTCGACTTTGAACTGCAGAGTGCAGCCTTTGCTTTCTGTTCCGTGTCTCCTTCCCTTCCTTGTGCAGACTGTCTTTTATGTGTCTGGTATCCAGTTTCAACTGCACCTGGTACCTAGACCCTTTTCTCCTTGCTTTTACTGAGAGTTGTGAGGTAGCTAGTTGTCATAGTACAACTTCAGTCGACTCCCATTTACTAGTCCCTTTTTCCATTTTCCCTTCAATGTCTTCACCTGTGCAGCTCCTCCTTCTGTAACATAGGTGATCTCATACGGTCCGAGCCAATGCATTCTGAACTTCCCTGGATGTTTTATGAATTTATTGTTATACACCAGTACTAAATCACCTTGCTTAAACAACTTCTTCTTGATGTGTCTGTCATGATAGGCCTTATCTCTTCCCTTCTGTACCTGCTAATGGAATCCTACAATAAATTTGTCTTCTTCTAGTTCAACCAGTTGGGCAAGCCTCTCACGAACAGCGCCAGTATCATCCATGTCTGTAAATGCAAAAATTCTTAAGCTTGGTACCAAGTACTCCATTGGGACAACAACTTCAAGGCCATAAACCAACTTGAAAGGGGTCTACGTTGTTAATTTCTTGCAAGTGGTTCTATAAGCCCAGAGTACTGCTGGTACTCTTAAATCCCAATCATCCATGTTCACACTGCAAATCTTTGTCAATGTTGTCTCCAAGATTTTGTTGAATGCTTCAACCATTCTGTTTTCTTGTGGATGGTAAGGTGTACTCTTCTGATGGTGGACTGCAAATTCTTCAGTCAGGGTTTCAACTGTCTTTTTGATGAAATGAGTGCCTTGATCGCTCATAAGGGTCTTAGGGCATCCAAACCTGGTTATTATGTCATCAAATATAAAATGTGCAGCTGTAGTTGCACTACAGTCCTTGACTGCTCTTGCTTCGACCCATCTAGTCATGTATTTTGTCGTAGTGATAATATACCTTGCTTCTATGCACTTTCCTGGTGAGTTTATAGGTCCAACGAAGTCAATGGCCCACTTTTCAAATGCTTGTAGGGTCATCTACGATGCTAGTGACATTTTGGCTCTTTTGGATGGTTTTCCAACTCTCTGGCATACATCACAGGCTCTGGTATACTCTGTAGCATCTCTGTGTAAGGTAGGCCACCAAAGGCCATCTCGCAGAACCTTCTGCGCAGTAGCTTTGCCTGCGTAATGTCCTCCTACAATGCCTTCATGAGCTTATGAAAGGATCAGTAGGCGCTCTTCCTCCATCACACATCTTCTTAGTATCTCATCAGGTCCCATCTTATATAGATGACCAACTATCAGTGAAAAGTCTATAGCGCGCACCACTAGCTGTTTCTTCTAGGAAATTGTATACTCACTTGGAGCCATTCCTGTTGACAGGAATTGGACTATGTCTGTGAAGTGGTTATCCATCTTCCTAATGGTGAGCAGTTGTGCATCCGGTAGTGTATCCTCCAGACTGGTGGGTTCTTTTCCATGTTCCAACCTCGACAGGTGGTCGGGTCCCTTTTTCATTCTTCCTGACTTAACTATGATCTCAAAATCATATTCTTGAAACAGGAGAAGCCATCTACATATTCACCCCCCCAACACTGGCTTGTTGACCAGATAATTCAGCGCATAGTGATCAATAAACATTTTAAAGTGTCCTCCCAACAAGTAGTGGCAGAATTTATGCAATGCATACACCATGGTTAATCCTTCTCTCTATGTAGTGGTGTAATTAATTTCAGTTGTGGATAGCTTTCTGCTGGCAAATGCTAATGGATGATCAATGTCCCCTTCTCCAGGTTGTGCTAGTACTGCTCCTAATGCAATGGAAGACGCATCAACATTCACATGAAATTCCTTTCTCCAATCTGGAAAGACCAAAATAGGCGCAATCACCATCTTTTGTTTCAGTGTGTCGAAGCTCTACTGGCATTCTTCTGTCCAACCAAACTGACAGTCTTACTTTAATAACTTCTCCATTGGCGCAGTAATCTGAGCATATCCTTTGATAAATTTTCTATAATAGCCAGTATGTCCTAGCGCAATGCGCAGTTGTTTGACTGGGGTAGGAGGTGGCAAATCAACTATAATTGCAATTTTGGATGGGTCCACCAACAATCCTTGCTTGCATACAATTTGACCTAATAATACTCCAAATTGTGAGAAGAAGATGCACTTCTTCAAATTCAAAGAAATTTGACATTGCCTGCATTTATCCAACATTAGCCTTAAACATTCAATATGGTTTTTTAGCAAACTAAAAACAGTCCAGTCATCAAAATAGGCTTCTAAGAACTTATGCAAAAATTCTTTGAACGCTTCGACCACCACCCTAGAAAAGATGGTTGGAGCATTCTTCAGTCCAAATGGCATCACTGTGTATTGGTAGGATCCCCATTCTATGGAGAATGTGGTCTTGTGGCGGTCCTCTTTGGCAATCCGGATCTGATGATATCCTGGAAACCCATCTGTAAAAGAATATACCTCTTAGCCTCCCACATTGTCTAATACTTCATCGGTGAATGGTGTAGGGAAGGGGTCATGAAAACAGGCATCGTTCAACTTTCTGAGGTCCACACATATTCTGATCTCACCTGTCTTCTTGTCTTGTACTACCATAGGGCCGATCCACTCCGACTCTTCGACAGGTTCAATAATCCCTGCTTCCAGCATTCTGTCGAGCTCAATCTTCACTTTTTCCTTATATTTTGAGTTCAATCTGTAGGGTCTTTTCTTGACTGGCTTCGCATCTAGTTTCAAAGGTATTCTCATCTCTCCCATAGGTCCTTTGATACCCTTCATATCAATGAACTTGGTCGGGAACAAGTCCTGATACTCATGCAGTAATTCTATAATTTTGTCAATGGTAGAAGCATCCCAATAATCTCCGACATTGGCAAGCTTTGGTGTCTCCTCTGTCCCAATATTGACTTTCTTTATCTTGATTGGTTGTCCAATGAATGGAAGTTCAACTCCTGGTCCTTCCACATCCTTGTGGCCTTCTGTCTCAACGTTGTTTACCTTCCTCGGATCATCATCTTCGTCGGCATTAATGTTGTAACATCCTTGTAATTTTTGGAATGGTGTAGTTCATTCATCCTCTTCTTGCTCCAAAGGGAGGCTAGATGCCTCCTTAAATACTTTCTGCCTCAAAATCTTTAATGCTTGATCTACTGAAAGAAATTCACTTTCAAACAAAAAGGTGGTTACAAAATCCTGAAGCATACCTTTCCAATCTGCAGTGATAAGGCGCAGCTCCACTTGAAGGTACCAGTTAATAGGGGTCGTGTCCAATGTGTTAATGAATATGTGTACCCATTGTTCTCGATGAATGTCACTCCAGTCCTCTTTGCATCTTCGTACATGGTCCTTTGGGCAGCTTTGACCTGTCTACCTCACTTCGCAGCTTCCTACTTGTGTTGAAAACCGCACTGTCATCAAGGTTCGACATTGTGTCCAGTCTGCGATATTTATTTTATGTGTCCCCCACCATCTTGTTGGTGTAGCTTTCAGGGCCTCGTCCATAGCCAACAACCTCTGTTGTGCTGGTACAATTGCTTCAAATTCCATCAAGAAGGATTCTAAAGGATTTAGACCATCAAAGGTAGGTAAGTTACTTATTATTGTACCAATCTAGCAAACTTCTCTGGTCAGTTGAGCACATCTCCTTGTGAATACTTCATACATCTAGTTCTTCCAATTCTCCAGTGCTTCTTCTGAATCTGATTAACACGTGTTGTCACTTCTCTAGCTTAGATTCCCATCGGCAGTAGGGTTGATATAATCCTGTTATCTGGCTGTTAATTTGTAGATGTTTTCCAGCTCATATGCGTAGTCTTCTTCTCTGATGGGCTCTGTATATCTCAGACCTTCATCTGGATCTAAGGGTGCAATGACCCTAAGGCCATCTCCTTCAAATGTCATGTGTTTTTTCTTTAAATCAACCAGAGTAGAATTGTTGAAGGCCCAATCAATTCCTAGTAATGCAGGGTAAGGACAACTATCATCAACAATTTCAATTACCTCAAAGTCTGTAAAGGTTCTAACTTCATCGATGTCCACAGGGACATGCTCCAATCATCCAAATGGGTCGACAGCTTGTTGATTAGCCATGCGAAGCCTGATAGGGGAATATATCATCTTGGGTTTTCCCATCAGTGCCCAAGTTTTCTTCGTCATGACGTTGACCTCCGACCCTAATTCGAGGACCACATAGTCTATGCCATACTCTCCTATTTGAGCATTCAAATGTAATTATTTGTTTGTTCTTCTCTTCTTACCAATTTGGTGTACTGCCCTGTTCAGCAAGGAGTCTACCTTTTCTATCTCATACTGCCTGATGAGGTTATGTAGCTCTTGTACAACTTTCTCATCCTGGATTAATTTAAGACAAGTGTACAAAAAGTCAATGAGCGTAGTTACATCTTTTCCTTCTTTATGCGCAACCAATTGATCAAATGTTGAGACATTCTGTACTCTTTTACTTTTGGTTGTGTTCTATATGAGGACCCTTGGTTCCTCTTGAACTCCTGTCTTGCTTTCTTAAAGATTCGTCTTAATTTCTTCGCATCAAAAGGTTGAGTCTTCTCCTCATCTTTCTTGATACCTGACTCTTCTGCGATCTGTCTTTGGGTTGTTCTATCCTCTCCTATAGCAGCGCCTCCTCGAGTAATAACAATGACTCTAGGGTCGATTCCGCGAGGTTAAACATATATCAGTTGTACTTGTGGGTTCTATTAGGGTCCTCATCTTTCCTGAAGCTTAGCCAATAGCACAGGTCATTCCTCTATGACATGCTCGAAGGAGTTACAATAATTGTAGGTTGTGCAAGGATTCTGATAATCCCTTGCTAAGTGTCCTATTTGCGCGCAGTTATAACAGATTATTTGTCCTTGGCCTCAGCCCATACCTCCTCCTCATCCTCGTCCTCTGTATCCACCGCGAGGATTGAAGTTTCCTCTCCCTGGAGAGTTGTATTGTGGAGTGTTTCCTTCTTGTTGTACTTCACCTTGAATCTTGTATATGTCCCTCGACTTCTCATGCATGAGATCGTAAGCTCTACAATCTCGATCATCGTGCCCCACTGATTTACAGAATGTGCAATACAAGTTTGTGGGTGTCTGAACATACTTCTGCATGTAATAGCACTCACCTGGGCGATGCCTATTTCTGCACACATCACACCAGGGCAGGTTAACTTGCTTCAAGGGTCTTGGCTCTCCTGAGGCCAAATACTCATGAAATAAGGGACATTGTTCCTTATCATGACCTTTTGATATGCATCTTACACACCAGACATCTTCCCTTTTGTCTTTTCCCTTATATTTCTTCATATCCTCAACTTGTAAAGACAAACTGGTTAGTTGACTCAAGATATGGCTCATGTCTGAGCTCGATTCTCCCATAGGTGTTGATTCAAGCTTCATGGCGATTTCCAAAGATTCTACCTACGATGCAATCTTCTGCTGCATCAGAAGGACTCTGATGTGTGGTAACAGGGCATCAATGAACCATTCTTTGTTCTGTTCATCGAGGATCTGAAAATTTAATCGACCTGTTAGGGTCTTGAATCTCTGGTCGAACTCCCAAACAGGTTCTACTACCTTTTGTTTGATCTCTTTTAGCTCTGTAATACATTTTGACTCCGACTTAGGTTTCTTAAAATCTACAATCAACGCATTCTTGATCTCGTTCAGTGGCTTAGGCTGCGCCAGTCCTTGGACGAGTTTCATGTACCAGCTCAGTGCGCGATCCCTTAGCGTAGTGCTGAACTGGGTTCTCTTGATGGCTTCATTAGTGATACTTTTAATATTCCATACGGCTTCACACAGAAACCAATGTTGATCTGGATCTTCAGATCCATCTCCTCTAAAGATAGGGAGCCTCATTTCATCTGCCATAGAGCTGATTAGGATTCTTGTCTGAGTAGGTGTTGAGCTACCAGTGACAGTGCTCTGAGGACTCTGGTGGTTCTGACTATTTTGATTGCTAGGTACTATTGGGACAATAGGAGGATTAATGTTACTTACTTCAGTAGTCCGCGTAGTTCCTGAGGTTTCTGTCTCACTTTGGCAAAGTTCTTCAGCTTCCCCTTCTTTTGTTCTGGTGGGCTCTGAGTGTTCTTCATCGGTTAGATCTACCTCTTCTCCGTAGTTTTTCTTAAACAAGTTCTCAAGGTGAACCCCTTGGAATACTTTCGCACTGCGCGTATGTCCTGCTTCTGTGTCCCTGTTGCTGTCCAAGTTCTTGGACATTATCCTTTCCAGGTCCGACCAATCTACTGTATCTTCAAGATGTGGTTTTCATGCAAGAGAATCTTGATTCAGAAAGTGCAAAAATTTTCCTCTGGGTCCTTTGAAAAAGTATCTCTTGGATTGGCTATATGATTTTGTTTTGTCAACAACAAACTTGGTGATATACCCTCCAATGGTACTATCAAACCAATGATCTACTACTCTAGATACAACGTTGTCAAATCTCTTGACCTTCTGGATCAGTGTCGGTGTCCAAACCACAGGAGGTCTAGATCTGATCTCAAACTGGGTATCGGCTAACCTAGCCAACCACTCAAACAACTCCTGGTGGATTCCTCCAAAGAAGATCTCGTGAATGTCGGTGAAGATGTATCTTTTTAGCTAATCTTCAGTACTTAGTTTAGGGTTCTTGTTATGGGCTTCAACGAAGTCCCTCTATTGATCCTCTATTCACTTTTGAATCTCGGTCTTTGATGGGAACCACCATGACATTCCCTTAAAAAGATTCTCATCCCGACAACAGAACCATTTGTTGGCACAGGGGAAAACTCGGGGTTCACTCCAAGAGAACACCAAGAAGCCCTAGCTACTAGCCCTTTTGACAACACCTGCAAAGTAGGTGCAGTCTCACCCAAAGCAGCTAAGAGGGGGGTTGCAGGACAGAGATGTCTACAACCAGGGGAATATGAAGTGGAACTAATACAACAATAATGTAGCATTCAGGTGTCACTATCAGCTAGATCTACTCTGTGCATCTATATATACGATCTAACACAATAATGCAAAGGACAACATAACAATGACAGGAATCCAGGCATCAATCACACATACAACACAAAATGTACGTGATTCACCCTCTCTCTAGGGCTACGTCCACAAAACTGTGCTTATGATATATTAAGATAAAACTTACAGTTCTGATCTATGCTCTGGCCAGTAGATCCTCTCTCTTCTTCTCTCTTTCTCTCCCCTTCCTGCGCACCCAGCTGTAGGATCTAATCTTCGCACCCAACTGAAGATCTTATAATACTAGAAGGCTCCCACTCTCAGCACTTCTCTCTCTCACAATACAATAATATCTCAATCAACCACAATCAATAGCAATACCCAATGCTACTACTGACTTGAACTAGGTCCTCTCGACCTCTATTTATACATTACAGTCCCTCACCGACAGCCTTAGGTCAAAACCTAGGTGTCAAAACCCTAATTACCCAAAACCCTAGGTCAACTTGACCCATGTTTTCTGGGCTTCGCCAACCTATCTTTCCTTACTCGTCGCGCAGTGCTCCAAAGCATCCAATGGTGCCTTTTTCTGCTTGCTGAGTTGTCCACGATTATTTTCTCTTACTGATCTATCATCCTTAATCTCCTCATTCAACGACTTTATTTTCTGTACTTCGCTCCATCTTTTCTACTCTTTTGCTTACTTTGACCCAGTGACAGTCACTATGTTTCCTACGCAGTTCTCATTTTACCTTTTCTTCCTTGATCTTCACTTCCTTCCATAACCAAGGGCCAACACCTGATCATGCAACATCGCTCATGTTGCACCCACGATCGTTCTGTTCTTCCTCTCTGCGACCCCATTTTGTTGTGGGTTATGAGGCGCTATGAGTTCTCTTAGAATTCCTTCTTTGCTGCATAAGTCTTTGAATTCGTTAGAGATGTATTCTCCACCATTATCGCTCCTAAGAGCCTTCACTTGCTTCCCCGACTCTTTCTCCACCAATGCTTTAAACTCACAGAACTTTGAGAATGTTTGATCCTTCTTCTACATGAAGAAGATCCAACATTTATGAGAAAAGTCATCAACAAAAAATAACATAATACTTATGTTTTGTTGTTGAAGCAACCAAGAATGGTCCACACACATCTGTGTGAACTCTCTCCAGGATCACCGAAGCACGGTTCTCCTTTTCATGAAAGGTGGACTTTACATACATCCCCATGGTGCAACCCTTGCACTGATCTAACTGAGCAAGTGTTCCCATTAGAAGTCCAATAGATATTTTCTACATGATTTTCAAGGCTCCATGATGAAGATGGCCCAATCGCCTGTGCCATAATTCTCCCTCATCCCAGCTCACAACTTTTTCTGCCTTGCCCATCATGGCAGCGCAGCCATCTAGATCTAGCTTGTAGAGATTCTTAACTTGAATCCCTATATTCTTGACTTGATCCGCTGTTTTATGTCGCAGGAAGGCTTTTCCATTGCTGAAAACAACATCATAGCCTATGTCCTCCAACATTGCGACTGAGACCAAGTTTTTCTTCAGACCTGGAACATGCATAACATCTTTCAATTGAAATGGTTTACCTGACTCCCTCTTAAAGGTAATGGTACTAATGTCAGTGGCACTGTATCTTCCATTGTCTCCCATCTCTATATGCATTTTGAGATCTCTCTCCTCTAAGTCATTGAAAAACTCCTTATCTCCCATCACGTGGAAGGAAGTGCCACTATTCAAATACCACACCGATCCCAATGCACTTGATGCCATGCATGCGATCAAGGAGAAGTCAAGTTCAAACTGTGAGGCAAGGGCCTCACCAGTTGCATCTCCAACAACCTTCTTGTTCTTCTTCTTTTGCGGATAGTTAGTAGCGAGATGCCCATGTTCGTGACAGTGAAAACACTTCACTTTGGACAAATCCTGCTTCTTTCCTTTAGACTCGGATTTTGAATGGAATTTCTTCCCCTTCCCTTTCCTTTCCTTGGAAGCCAAAGCACAATCCTCTTCATCATCATGCTTTGATGAAGAGCCATCTCTGGTGTTCTGCCTGAACTCCTACTGCACCAAATCAGACCATAGTCGTTCCCAATCTGACAATTTTTCCCTTCCATTGACAGAGTCTTGATAATTGTGCCAATTTTTAGGAAGTCCTAGGAGAGCCAAGCTCACCAAATCATCATCAGTGACTGTTATTCCCACACTCTCCATTTCATCCTGACATTGGATAAAATTCATGAGATATTTTGGAATGGAGTCGCCCTTCTCCATCTTGATCTTCCTGAGTTTATCTTTGAGCGTCAATTTCCTACGGTCGCTGTTGTTTTGGAATACATCCATCAAAGTCTTCCACATTGCATATGGTGTGGCTTTCCCATGGAGGTTTGAGACAATGTGGTCTCATACTCCCTCCAACAAGATCCTTCTCACATTTGCCATTTTCTTTTGCCATGCATCAAGATTTGCAGCGTCTGCAACATTTGGCTTAGGAACATCTTTGTCAATGAATTCCTTCAAGCTATTGTCTTCGAGTACTGCCTCCATCCTATCCTTCCAAGCAATGTAGTTCGGGCTGCCCTCGAGTGCATACTCTAACCTCAATCCATTGAAATCCATTTCGATCTTGAATCAGTTGTAGCACCACGAAAGTCTTTCTGCAAATTCGAATTCTATCCAATACAAATTATATATTGCCTAGATTCTCTTGATCTAACAATTATATGCCAATGTTAAATATAGAATAGCTTCTACAAATATTCTTGTGGAATTTAAAACACGATCGCCAATTGCAATATCAAGAAGAAAGATCAATCACACATAACACATATGTTTTTACCGGAAAAGCATAAAGCTAAAAACCCCACTATCATATGTTATGTATATATCATGGATCATGAAACAATCTCATACAAAATTCTAATCCAAGAGCTCTCAGTACAATATACAATCGTCTCACACTGTCATACAAAAATTGACAAATTCATGTGCCAATTTACTGCTTCCAGACAACCTGCCTCCTCTGCACAATCCCTGCTAATGGAAATCCCTGCAATGAATGAATTCCTCTTGCCTAGGTTGCGCAATCCTCATGGGCACATCCAATGTGTGTGTGGTTGCATGAGTGCACTCACTAAAGTCGCAACTGATAGTCAAACTGTCCCTTTCACGTGTTATCTCAATTGGGTCTCCACTGGATCTGACATGCATGTAGTTAACAGTGGTAAATCTTTAGTTGCATGTGAGACCACTGATTGTGAATTAATTAATAATTAATTCACTGATCTCTCACTAATGTAAGTTCAGTTACAACTAGTACAACTGAGCTTAACTCACTTAACTGAGTTAAACTACTTTACAATTCACATAACTACACATCCAACTTTGTTACAACTTCGAATCACTCAGTTACAACTAATTCGACTTGCATGTCCCACCAACCAACCTTTGAACTCAAATTTCCTATAGCTAACTGATTTTCCACTTCAGTTAACTATTTCCAAGTGCTCATTGAGAATAGATTAATATTTATTGTCCAACTATTATTAAGGGATAATAATAGTCAACATACATCTACAAATAGAATTTGCTCACCATCTATAAATAGACATAATCTATAAATATAATTTGCTCATCATCTAAAAATAGACTTCCACCTAAAAATAGCTTGAGGCTCCATCCTAGTGTAGGTGCATAATTTTCACTAGGATCTTCTTGTTGAATCTCAACAAAAATATCCCCAGAAAAATGGCCAACACAGAGAAAATTTACACTGGGGATTTTTAAACCCCATTATTATCATTATCAACATCTTCATCATCATCTTCAAAATAAATTCATAGCTTAAAGATCATACATTTACTTGTAGAATTTAACCTAGAATATATATCAAGTTCTTGAGTCTAGATTGACACTCTCTCTTTTCAAGACATATAATTTTTTCATCACTTTAAGAGTTATAGTAAGAGGTTTTCATCAAGATAATAAACCAACTTTAAATATAATCATTTTGATTATAATATCTTTATGAATCCAATTAACAAAATTAATATGAAATTTCTTCTCAAATTACTTTGGCATTCACATTTGCCTTAAAAGGTATGCTAATTTATTCTAAGTGTAGTTTAAAATAAAACTATTTATTTATTAAAAAAATGTTTTTTAATTAAAAAACATATTCCTACCCTTCATTTCTTTTCCATTTTCATCTATTTTTAATTTTTTTCACTTTTCGCGATCTATCTTGTTTGCAGCAAATCTTTCTATCCCTTTAGCGATCTTGTTTGCAGCAAATGGAAGGCCAAAAAGTAGGAGACACTGTAGACTTGCATTAATCTAATGGTACCCTAACATCTTCTAATGTTAACTTAACTTAAGTGCACATCTTCCCACTTCTGTGCACTGTTTGATTTTCCTAGGAATTCGCAAGGATTTCGGTTCTTCCTTTTTATCAAGAACACGAGGACCGATTCGTTTATCTTCGGTTTGGCCGTCGTCCTCGACAATCAATCCCGCTTTAACAACTCGCTCGCTACAGAATAGAAAGAATGGCTCTTGCTACTGTTTCTGCACAATCCGAAGGCCAGAAAATATTTGCTCAGTTCGATTTTGCTCAGTCCGATCACGAATTTGAACAGCAGTTGCAAGAGGCCGTGGAGGCGTCTAACGACCAATTTGCACTCCATCTTCAGCACGCTGAAGTGTTGGAGCTTTCTACTTTTGCTTATGCTTATGCCTTGCAGGTTTCTGAGATTCTAAATGAAATGCCATCTGATGGGCTTGGGC